>SJYC01010540.1:0-15996 GCA_006408675.1 Madoqua kirkii | reverse complement strand
GGTTCTTCTTACTGTTCAAATACGCATTCAACATCTTGTAGTCATTAATATCCCAAAGGCAAGGGGTATAAGGGCAGATTTTCAAAGTGTCTCTGTTCACTTGATTTCACATTACTACTACAAATCCTGGAGAAGTGGAGAAGTAAAATGTATCCTTCCTTGGTAACAAATCACAGGTTTTCTTTTCTGTGATGTTAAGAAGCTGTGATTTTTGTTTGTGTGGATTTACCAGAAAAGGGGTGTGCATGTCCATTTGTGATTTGATGAATGACGATTCACAAAGCCATCAGTACACCTGCTCCCATAAGAAGAGATATCCTTTATCTAAAGCAAGAAAATGATCAGTAACAGTAATTGTTTTCAACACAGTAGCATGCCTTGGTTCAGGGATATTTTCACTTCACAGATGTTTAAAGTCACTTGGTGCTCATCCTTCAAACTTGTTATTCATTTGGCATCCAAATTCATGTTTCATAGCCATGCAGCTATCTAATGTGCCATAAAAGGAAAAATCCTCTGAATTTCAGAGCTATACTCTGGGTCTGTCCAAGCTGCCTAACTTATGCAGCTTCTGTGTTTCAGATATATTTTCAGATTCAAAATATTTATTTTGGTCAATTGCTTAAAACCACTTATTCATCAGATATCTAGAGCTGCTAATCAATATAAATCTATGTTCTTTTGTGTTTCTCTTCAGCGTGGTGGGTGTCTTCTTTATACTCTCCTTTTATTTGCACTTGTATTTGAGTTGTAGATATACCAGTGAGCAGGAGAATGACCCTACTCTGGTGCTTAGGAGGAAAGAAAAAGAACAGAGGTTTAGAATTCAGATAATTCAAAAATGGAAAACTAACAGAGGCACGGCCCACAATGAATAGAATCCTAGAGAGTATTAAAGTCATTAGGAATGATCACCTGTGTGCACACACACACATACACTACTGGCATATTTAAACACAAGTCCATAGAAGCAGCATTTTTCACACTGATGAACATTTTTTGCAATTTAGTCTGAATGTTGTTCCTAGCAGAGCTGAGAATGCCATTTCAAAACAGCATGAGTCTCCACATCATTTCCTACTTGATTCAAAGAAATACAAAGTCATATAATGGTACAAGATGCAGCTACATTATTTCACTGGCCCCTTCCACACAGACTAATGAACAACCAGGAGCAGAAAATCCAGCTATAATTTAGGGCCTCAAACTATGCATTATAGTTTTTCTTTAGCAGGGCTATCTAAAACAATCTCATATTTAGAGGTTTATATTGCTCAGTTTTGAAATACATTATAGTTTGAGGACTGGGCATGTAAGAGATTAATTTGCCTTTGTAAAATTGCATACCCTTAGGGGCAGTTGTATTTTATTCACAGGTGAACTGGAATTTTTTAGCAGCAAATCTATGGAGCTGACATTTTTATGCCTTCTATTTTTTTGAAGCATGAATTTAAGCCATGAATAGCAGATTCCCAATTTTAAATTGCTTATTGGACACAGTTTTTGGTTTAATGTAATAATTTATGTGACTCATAAACAAACATTAGGTGTAAACTTTACATATGTATTTATATATGTGTGTATATATATATATATATATATATGCTTTTCACAGAAATTTTTATTTTATAAATTACAAAATTTTTATTATCAAGTTGAGTATGGGAATAATTTCTTTCTATTTTAATTAATATATATGATCCATTTCATAAAGGGTGCTACTACCTGATATATTGAAATAAGAAGAAACCATTAAAAATGAGCCTTGTCATCATACATCTAGGAGGGATTGCTTAAATTTTGTTATATTTTTGCAAAGAGGAATAATTATGGTCAGTATTGATTACACTGGCTTTGTATAAGCTTTTCTCTGTCAAAATTCAGTTGCAAACAATTTTATTTTTATAAAATTTTGATAAGCAATAAATTGTGCTGAATTCCTCAAGCAAGCTACACTGAATGCTTATGATAATGATCATAGCAATTACAAACACAATAGATGTACATTGCCCCAAATCAGATGTGAAGTCCTGATAAAAGGGAGACTGGGCCTCTTTCTTTTTCCTGTGTGTATCTTGTGTAGCAGCCTCATTATTTGTAACTAATAGGTAAAAATGTAAAGAGATGATTTTGTATTATACTATATAGAGAAACAGAAACCAAATCGCTTGTGTTTCCACTGCTATACTAGCGCTTTTCTCAGATGATCTTGGCAGCTTTGCATCTCTGTAATTTTGCTAACATATCATAGATATAAAAATGGTGCACCCCAAACCTTTGGCTCCTTCCCTTCCCTTCTCTTCTCCTTCCTGCTGTTCCATTACACTTTCTTATATGCATACCATCAAGTCCCTTGGACACATAATAAGATTTGTGCCAGACTGTTTCTTGGCTTTAATGGTTAGTTAGCTTTCCAGAATACACATGCTGCTTTACACATGCTTTTATTACTGACATCATGAGAATGCATCTCTCCTATGTTTACAATTGGGTGTTCACCCTTAAATAAAAGCAATGAGATCAGGTTGTTCAAGAGAATCTTTGAAAAGCAGAATAAAAACAGCTGTTATCTGCTTGAGCCATTTCATTTTCTTTCATGATCTAATGATAATGATGTATAGCAGTGGGCAGTCTCCAGCTCTCGTTATACACCATACATCAGAGCCTCTTTCAGGTTGGAATTGGGTCTCTGAGTTCCAACAGGATCGTTTCAACCTCACTTCTAACAGGTGTTGGTGTTTGCAGGCGGGGTGAGGGGAGGATAAAACACCTTTGCTTGTTCCCCACTGACCTTGGGATTCAGGAGGCTGGTTTTCATTGGCAACGTGGGTTTGAAAGTCAAACCAGGTCCTTTCTGAAATCTCTCTCACTAGGAACGAATTACAAATATTTCCACATGTCAAACAAATGAACAATAGGGTGGTCCTTATTAATCAAAGCTCTCTTAAACTAAGTACAGATGGTAGCAACGAACTTCCCTTCCATGAAGATTTCTTGAAACGGGAGGAAAACACATCTCATAGACGTGCACATTTTTTTAAGTGACACCAGGCAAGGCTTAAGGAGTTTACATGAAATGCAACCAAAAACAAACACAGCAAAACAGTAATAAATAAATAAAAAATTTAAAATTCCGGTGTTTGGATCTCAACAATCCAAAGCAGAAGGTTGATTGAGCCCATTTTCATTTACATGGCGCTCATCACAAGCTATTTCTGACATTTGCTTAGAGACTGACAAGCTTAAATTGGTTTTTACCTCGAGAGCCCCCTTTTTATATCACAGATGTTGCTGACTGGGGAGCAGAGTCCTGCATTCCCCAAAGTCAGAGATTTCCAGGCTCTGGTAGCTTCTACCACAGTGTAACTCCTCTGTCGTTTGTTATTTTTAATTATGGAAAAGCATCGGCAGAAATGGTTGAAACTGCATTGTATTCCAAACCTGAGAGTGAGGAGAGTCAGAGAAGCAGTTCTATTTAAAGATCAGCCCGGAGGCTGGACCTTGGGCTGTGTTTCTCAGACCCCAGCTGTATTACCTAAGCCTCTAGGGTAACAAAAACCTGGGTTGGAGAATCTCCTGGGAAAAAAGACTTCTTGGGACTTTCTGTATGACCAGGTGTTACTATTAGGAAGAGTATATTTCAGATGTTTTAGCAAAATTGGTTCCACTTCACTCAAGATTGGTGTTATTATGGTCCTGCGTAGTCCTCCAAGGTGAGGGATCAAAAGACACTGAGGCGTCACTCAGTTCCCGCCTTAGCTCAAAACAGTGTTAAACATAAATTGCATTTGAAAGGTGAAAATTCTGTTGTGAAGCCCTTAACATAGAGGGTCTGGGATTTACACTGATAAAAATAAATTCCATAATGTAAAAACTACCAGAGGCCGTTTCTCTCTAGCCTAAATCTTTTATACTGCAGTTGAGAGTCTATTTCCTCTTGGTCTAGGCTTCATAGAAGGGAGCAATATTCAAAATTGTTTATGTATGGGTAAAATTTTTAAACACTCCTCTCAAATTTTCTCAAGATAATTATAGTAAATACGAAAAGTTTTTCTACTAAGAGATTAAATATGTGTCTGAAACCTCAGAATAATTATAATCTTTTTCAAAAGGACAAAACTTTTATAACATTTCAGGAGGAGATAACATTTTATTGGATTTTAGAAGGAAATGAAATAAAAGTGTTATATATAAAAACAATTCCCTTACTGCCATAATCATGACTCCACAAAGACTTTTTTTGTGGGGAGGGGAAGAGATTACCCAACTGATTTTGTTAACCTATTGGAAAGTTGCAAAAAGTCTTATGAAAAAACCTCTAGTATTACATTGAGAATGTGGGATATTTTGTTAAAAGTATATATATTACTTTACTTCAATATCTTGTACTACATTTCAGTACCTCAAATAGTATCCTGAATGTGTGGAAGTATTTGAATCCAGGTCTTGTCTTATCCAAAATAGATAATCAGATTCTAAGTTGACACAGAATCATGGGGAAATGCCAAAAGAAGACTTCTTCCAACTTTCTTGTGGTGTTAAGTGATGGTATTTCAGTGAAATTTAGTTTTGAGCATTCATGCTCCTCATTACAGACAGGCATTCTTCAGAAAATACTTGCATATGCTTTTAAGCTTATTACTGAACATCATAAAATTCAGTGCTATTTGTGCACTCTGTGGTGTAAACTAACATAGTAATTTCTATGTCGAGAAGACAATGAACAATTTAGAACAAGTAGTGAAGTCTCAACACTATTGAAGAACGTCTGAAATTGTCATAGGCTATAACAATGGACTTTTAGAATCTTTAAAAAGCCATGTTTACCTTCAATTCAGTCATTATAAAAGGCGGTATTTTATAGTAATCTTAGTTTGTCTACTAGTCTATTATAATAAAATAAGATGTCACAAATCTGTCCATTAGAGGGAATTAATGAGAGTGCCATGAGTGAAAAGAGAGAGTAGAGACAGATGATATTTTAATGGAAGAGTCAGAGGAGGAAATAAAGGTAAAGGAAGAATTCTAATTCTCTACCTAGATAATAGTAGGACCAAAAGTTGCTACAATTTGTCTAAAATCATACATCCAGTAGGTGGTAGGAAAAGGGTTGGTATTCTATATGCCTAATTCACAAGCCTCATTGTGCTCAAGTGAGTAAGAAGGATGAGGTCCAAGGTCTATCTATCAACTGTTAACTACTGAATAAGATACTTTAATCTGATCTTCTGATAAAAACCAAAGACCCTAGACTTTCTCTATCTACAATCTCTGTCGTTTTAGGAAGGAGTGGTAGATAAGTTACCAAAATACAAAATCAAAATCACAAACATGTACATAAACCTTTTTTTTTCTGGAAGTTCACTTTTCCTTTTCAAGAGTACCAATTATTGAACTATTTGATGGTAACACTATATTTGATATGGAAACTAGAGGTATTATCATTAAGTGAAAGTGAAGTTGCTCAGTCGTGTCCGACTCTTTGCGACCCCATGGACTGTAGCCCACCAGGCTCCTCCATCCATGGGATTCTCCAGGCAAGAATACTGGAGTGGGTTGCCATTTCCTTTTCCAGGGGATCTTCCTAACCCAGGGATCGAACCTAGGTCTCCCTCATTGCAGGCAGATGCTTTAACCTCTGAGCCATCAGGGAAGCGGTCATGCAAATTCTACTAGATTTTTATTTTCTATCATTATTATTCTGGAATTAACTGCTTGTTACCAAGAGCATCTTCCCAGATTCCCCTGAGTAGATGAAACTGTTATTTGAATCTTCCCTCAACTGAGTGAACTTTTGTATCTTATACATGTCATAATTTTCTTACACATTTAAAAATGATCATTTGAAATAAGAGGGTCTTCCCCACTCCACTGAAAACTCTATGAATGTAATAATTATTTCTGATTTGTTCAAGCTTTTATCTTTGGTACTTGGAAATGTATGCAGGATAGAGTGGGGAAATCACTCAATAAATGATTTTCAATGAATAAATGAAAGTCGCAGGCTTTTGACAAGAGCTCTTTGGGGTAGTGGTGGTGATTAAATCAAATAAACACCAGTAGCATACTGGGGACATGATGCAAGCTGTATGACTAGCAATGCTCTATGGACAACATGTGTCATGGTCGTTTCAAGTAATATGAAAAGATAATACTAAGGAATCTGAAGAAAACAAGATCTACTTGAAAAAAAAAAAACCTGAGTTATTTTGTTTCAAAGGGACATAGGGAGCTTAACAGGAAAGTTTTTACAGTAGTTTTTGCAGTTTTGAGTTGAGTCTCTGTTTGTAGTGTTATTAAAACAAGTTGGCTGTGGTTAGAACATGTAGGTTAGAACAATGTATAGCAGAGGGTTGATGGCAGCAGCAATATCACCTTTATATGGTAGATTCCCTTGTTGTATATCAATGAATCATCCCTCAGTGACCCTTGAGTGCAGGAACTTGTATGTGATTAATCAAGGAACCACTTTTTTTGTTGCTGAACTCTGGGGAAAAGCTTCTGTACCCAGCAGGTGAAATAACACACTAGTGGGCCTGGCAGGCAGAGTGCCATATTCCTTTCTGACCTCAATTTCCCAAAGACACTGTGTAGTCTGTTTGTGGATGATACACTCAATGGGAAAAGCACCAGACTAAGAAAAACACTGAGGATCCTATCATAACTCTACTGATAGGGAGATAGTCATCTTCTCACTTAGTTTAAAAGAAGAGGCTAGATTTCAATGGCATTTGAGTAAGAAGAAAGATAAACCTATCTAATTACCTGTTTTGAAAGAAACAGGGTCATCTAAGTCCTTTGTTGCCAGTTGTATCTGTTTAGCTTACAACTATTGGAACTGCAAAAAAAAAAAAAAAGAAATCTGCTCTTAATCCTTTAGAGAGAAAGTCTAGTTATCATTTTTTCTCTATGGTTGATTGAGTGATTATTTGGTAGGCGGGTATTTATAGAAATATAAGCATAAAATATATTTGAGTTTATTTAAAATTCAAAAGTTAAAAATGGGACAAAATTATGTGGCTTTTATTGCCCTCAACACACAGTCCATGAATGCACAGTGAATTTGAGCCAGTAGTTGAAAATGATGCTACTTAATTTCTTCATTGGGCAACTAAGATATCTCCTGATTCTCAAAAATCAATTACTATCATCTAATAAAGACTTTTAAAATGAGCAGGATATAGTGTGTTTGTGTGTATGTATGTATGTATATATATATATATATACACATACATACAAAGTACAAATATATATATATATATATAGTGGAATAATATAATTATTAGTTGGTCAATTGATTTATATCTATTATAATGGGTAGACTTTTTATTTGTTATTCTTATGCATCCAGTTGGCACAGCTCTCTTCAACTTTAAACTCAGGTGAATTTATAAGGATTTTAATGCTGGAGGTATGTAACAGCATCTTCCTATCTCTTGAATCATACAGGCCTCTCATTGGTGTTTCTTTCTTCTGATAAATTAAAACAGACCATAACTCTCAAGTAATTAAAAAAGTAAAAGTAAAAGCAACTTGTATAATCCTCTTTTCTTCCCAAGACTTAAGCTGTCATGGATTTCATTTAGAGAACCACAAGAATAGAGACTGGTTAGCTATCAAGGGTCTCACCTATGAAATAGTTGATGCTTATTTTTTGAATATTCTTAAACTTGAAGAGAATGACTTCCATGAAATTTTCCACAAGTACAATGAATTTTCTGGGGCATGAAGTTTTGTGTTTTATCTGAACTTTCTTCATATCAGGTTTTAATCACTGACCTCCTCCCCCACCCCAAAATGATAGCGACAACTAAAGTATTTAAAAATTGCTTGCTGAAATTCCCGATTTATTAAAAATATAATTGTTAATAGAATTTTTACCAATTTTTCTCCTCTGTGAGAGTATATATATATATATGTATATATATATATATATGTATAATTTTCTGCCTCTCTTCTTCCTTTGTAATGTTAGATCTCCACTGGAAAGAAAAGGACTAACAGCTGGAACTTATAACTATATGGAAACATCAACATTGTTGAAATTTACACTCCCATGTGCAAATGTTATCAGACAATCAAAAAAATGTGCACAAACAATAAAAGAGGAAAGCAATTTTACCAAAGAAGCATGATTCAGTTGGATAGGGCACAAAAAGTTATACATGTACATTTTCAGAATAACAATGTGGATCGATACAATGAGATAGATTTTATTTAAGCAAGATTTTTCAAAAGGTTTCTAACTCATGGATAGGCATGATCTATACTAGATGGCTGACTTTATGAAACATAAGTCGTTTTGCTCCCACCACATTATATAAGCAAGAGAGACTGAACTAATAAAATGAAACTGTGCCAGTTGGCACTCCTTCCCACTGGATTTTAAGACTGTAGTCTAACACGTATCTCCCTAATACTTTTGGGCATGGTCTCTTAATAATATGCTTCCAGCAGAGACGTTGGGCCAAGTCTTCCACTGCTAATTTATATCCTGCTTATCTAAGAAAGATTGGTTAATCCAAGTATGGCATTTTGGGATGTAGGATTAGACTAATACTCCTCTAATGTAGATAACTTTTTTTTTGCTTCCTTGGGGCTTTATCTGTCAAGCTAGATTCTTTTTAGCATTAGCTTACTCCTCCAGCATAATTTAGTAGAAATTGGTAAAAATAGATGAGACTTTAGTGTCCATAAAGACCTTAAGGCTACAAAATTATATGGGAAGGTAGGTGTAAAACTTAAATATCTCAAATACCTTCAAAACCCTCTCCCTAAAAATAAACTTTATTTTTGTTCATTGCAATGCAGGCAGGAAGTTTCTTCTTAAGTCCAGGGATTTTTTTCTTTTTTTTTTTTGGTCTGGGGTGGGTTGTTGTGAAGGACAAGAAGTATATATCTGGTGATTTGACACATGGTTTAGAAATATTCAGGTTTGAAAACAACTTCTAATTTGTAGAACTGTTGCATAATCATTGAAAGTATGCATAATAGAACCAAACAGACCTGAATTTAAGGATTGGCTCTGTATTTGCAGGATATACAAATTTATGAGTTACTTTCTCCCCTGCATCATTCTTCTGATGAAAAAATTGGTGATAATGAGTGCTATGGAAATTAAATAAGACGATTTATGTAAAGTGATTAGTATAATAAAGCACTTATTACAGTGTAAGAATTCAATAAATGATAGGTACTGTAGTTTATATTATCATTATTATTTTAGATGCATCCCTAGCTTAATTAACAACCATAAAAATACTTGTTTCTGGATAGTCTCTATTTCTCCTTTCCAGAAAAAGTAGCCAAACAGGCATCATCTGGTCAGAGAGAAGTCACTAAATAGCTTTCAGTGTGGACAGAATGAAGTATGTGGTGAAATTGTCAAACGTTAGTCTGACTGTTTCATAAACAGACTTCTGCAAGGATCAACACTGCTATATTCAAAGAACACATAAAGATAAATAAAGTTGCAGAGGACTTGCTAGAGAGGTAAGAGCAGAAAGATAAATCCTTCCTTTAATTTAGCGGAAAAGATATGTGAGTCACAGATAGGACATTATTAGAAAGTATGTGAAAACTGAAGCTTGTTTGCCAAATTCTCTCATTTTTTTTTCTTTCTGCAGAGAACATTGAACAGTTGCTGAAAATGCCTGGAGAATGACTGCATACTTGCAGTCATTGCACTGGTAGAGAGCAGCGGCTCTGGTTCATCATTTTCAGTGTTTACATTAAAACAGCAAAATCATAGGGCAGCTCTCCTGTAATAGCACTTGCTACATTGTACTGCAATTTATGTTGGCATGACTGTCTCTCCCACAAGTGCTACAAGCACAGGACCAGATCTTATTCGTGTATCACCAATTCTGAACACAGAATCAGTGCTCAGACAATGAGTTTGCTGCATCGATGAATCAATTTTGGTGAGTCTCAGATAAGGGCATTCATTTATCTCATTTGTTAACACATTTGATTGCCTATTATACTTCAAAACAGCATATGCTAAACTAAAGCTTAAAACAAATTTCTAATTCAGTAGTTACCAAATGATTTTAGCATGAGGATCTTAAGTGTCAAAAATTTTCATGAGTGTTTGTACTTGAATTATCTCTTGATTGAGGAAATACATGACACAGCAGCTGCGAAAGCAGTTTGTACATGTAGTCAAAACTGGTCGTGTAATGGCTGTGTGTGATAGCCTCTTTGTTATAGCGAAACAACTGAAGACAGGTTCTGAAAACATAAATGTCCAACCATAATGGATTGGTTAAATAAATTATGCTAGATTCACATAATGAGAAACTTTACAGTACTAAAAAAGAAACTGGTAGATCAATATATCCTGATATAGAAAAATGTCCAGGATAAAAGAGAAAACATCAAATTGTTCCATGGAACATACAGTATAACTCCATTTATGTACAGAAAGCTACCCAAATCTGTTGCAAAGAATATGCAAAATTTCATAAAAATATACAATACCTTGAAATGAATGTGATAGGAAGGGCACATTTATTTTTCACATTAATACCTATTGCACTAATAGTACTATTGTACTGTTTAAATTTTCCCCGGATTAACATGAATTATCTGTATTTTACAAATTAAAATAGCATGAATATGCATGGATTATATGTCTTTTTCTCTATTTTCCCTCTCTCTATATACAAACATACATACATGTGCATGATTGTATGTGTGTGTGTGTGCGGTGTGTGTGTATGTATGATATTCCCCCTTTGCTTAAGACCTATGCTCTGCCAATGCAATGGCTAATGTTTGGTATGTGCCTCCATGTGAAAATCCTTTGCAATAATTCTACTGCTCCCCCATCATTCTTTCATCACCTTAATGAAAAGCAGTCGTACACAGATTCAACAACATTTTACCTTTTTTTTTTTTTTTTGACAAACAAACCAGCAGGTTTTCAAATGCTTGCTAGTTGCACTATTGTTTATGATCGGAAACATTACAGGAATCCCACTATTAGAATGGATGAAAGCAGAAATCTGATGGATTTCAGAATGAAGTTTCAGAACTCCCCTCCTCTCTTGTTCTGTGACAGCCTGAAGTGTGAGTGGGTCAGGGGGAAGGGTGAAAGGAAAAAGCCACCGAACACTTAATGTTCAGGGGAGCCCAGTGCCATTGCCTCAGTCTGTGCTAGTGGGGTCTTTTGGTTGTTTCAAGGTCAAACAAGCTACAGAATTGAGATTAGAATTCAGTTTCACCGACATGAAATCTTATGAGTACAGTTTCTTTTTAACCTTATATGAGTTCCATGATACAGAAAGTTTAGGAACTATTCTTTGCCCACCTTCACACTCACCCGCCTTGACCACTTCCATCCAGTGCCAAACAGAGTACCTTGTGCTTATAGATAACCAAAAACTAACTAAATTAATTAGTGATTGAATTGAATAGATGACTTCCCCAAGACAACTCAGCAGGTAAATGACAGGAGGGATCAATCCATGTAACCCCATTCCCAATTCAGACCTCTTAACTATTGTACGCTAATCCTACATTGCTTAAGCCATTTGTCACAAGGTATTTAATTTAACTTTAAATTATATGTAATTTTAAATTCCTTTGTAGGTTACTGTTGATTTTCCAATTTCCTTTAAATTTAAGAAAAATAGTAAGCTATTACACAAAGCACCCATTGCCTGGATCCCTGCACTAACATCTATCTCAGCTCCTTGTCTACTAACTTCATAGTTTTAAATCACAACTCAGAATCAATTTGTCTTTTTACTTCTTTTGAATATGATTGTCTGACTAGAATGCAATTTCTATTAGGAAAAAGACCTTGTCCCTGTTATTTATTAAAGAAGGAAAATGCAGCCCACTCCAATATTCTTGCCTAGATAATCCCGTGGACAGAGGAGCCTGGTGGGCTGCTGTCCATAGCGTCACACGGAGTCAGACATGACTGAAGCGACTTGGCATGCATGCATGCATTGGAGAAGGAAATGGCAACCCACTCCAGTATTCTTCCCTGGAGAATCCCAGGGACAGAGGAGCCTGGTAGGCTGCCATCTATGGGGTCGCACAGGGTTGGACACAACTGAAGTGACTTAGCAGCAGCAGCAGCAGCTGTCATTTATTGGGCCTCTATGTTCAATGGTGGGCTACCATCTATGGGGTCGCACAGAGTTGGGACTTCAACGGATGTGACTTGGCAGCACGTTCAATAATAGCTACATTATTGAATGCTGAATGGTTCAATAAAGGTCACATTATTTAGAGAAATCTCACTGAAAACAGCAACAAAAATTCACATTAAAAGGATTGTCTTAAAAGCATCCAAGAGGTGACAAGATAGATCTACAGGATAAAATTGAAGAAAAGTGACATTCTATAAAAGAATGGAGCACTTAATTTACCTTTGACTCATGGGTATTTTGTATTTTGTCACATTAGACCTATAGTTTTGGCAGACTCTTCAAGAGTCTTCAAGTAAGGGATTGTAAAAGGACATGTGTGCGTGCGTGCTAAGTCACTTCAGTCATGTCCCAATCATTGCGACCCTATGGACCTTAGCCCACCAGCTCCTCTGTCCATAGGATTCTCCGGGCAAGAATACTGGAGCGAGTTGGTGAGCCCTCCTCCAGGGGATCTTCCCAACACAGGGATGGAACCCATGTCTCTTATGTCTACCTGCATCGGCAGGTGGGTTCTTTATCACTGGCACCACCTGGGAAGCCCTGTAAAAGGACAGCCTACGTATGTTAAGCTGGGTCCCCAAAAGGCCCCAAATCTCAAAAGACAAGTGAATCAAGGATAACCATGATTTTATCCTTTCATCCTCTGCTTCCTGAGGTCTGCAGTGAGAGCTGATGTGGCACATCACAGAACAGATGAGAAAAGGAAGGAGGAAAACAACCTTATTTTAGAAAAGTTATTGCTGATTCTTTTAGGAATTTGCAGCCTCTACTATACACTGCTTTGGTGATCCCGGGTTCTTCAATCAATGAACTTGAATTGTGATGGTTCTAAATAGTGCCTCTAAGTGTTTGGCAGAAATCACCACGTATTCATCTGGAAGAAGGCACTTCCATTATAGACCTCAAGGAATCTCCATGATTAAGTATATGAGGAAACTACGAATGAATACCAGGAGAAACATCAGTCAGAAGGGAAAAATCTACAGACCTCAGATATTGGAATTTTCTGTCAGAGATACTGAAATTAAAAGGCACGTTTGAAAATAATTGCAGGGAATAAGAGCTATAAAAATGACATAGAAGAGTTAAAAAAAACTGTTAGTTTAAAATTTTTTCAGAAAACTTCAAAAATTGAGATTAAAATACAACAGGTAGATTTAAAAGGACATAAAACACCAATGACATAGATCAGAAAAATGATTTAGAACAAACCATAGCAAAATAAAATGAAGGAAAATATAGAGGAAAAGGTAAATATATATAGCATAGAATGAAGGATTTTAGGATATATTAGATTCTCAGAGGGGAGCTAAGAGAAGATGAGACAGACATTATTTGGTGAATAAAAGAGCTGAGAAGTTTTCAGTTCAAGAAAGACACTCATCCAAATGCTTGAAATATCCTCTATTCTCAGGCAGGATAAATAGAAAAAAACTTTAGACTGCAAAAAACAAAGTGCCTGAAATATAGTAACTGGTTAACGTAACGTTGGATAAATGAACTATTTTGTACTAAATACTGAAGGCTTTGAGGTTAGATTGCTGTGTTCAGTCATATAGCAGGCTAGTTTACTTCATTTTTCCAAGCTCTGGTTCCTCTTCTGTAAAAGAGGGTAACAATGGTATTTACTTCATGATGTAGAAAGGATTAATAAATACTTAAAGCATATTGAAGCAGTGCCTCACATGGAAAACACATATTAAATGTAATCTTCCTTTGTTGTTATAATACAAAAATAAAGTAACTATTTGCATGATTTAGCATTATAAATGAAAATTTTCTTAATTTGTTTTCTTTATTTTCTGAGTTCCTCTCTACAATAGACATACTTAGCTAGTATAATTTGCCTGTCTGTGATTATAAATTGTTTTGGAAAAAATGTTTGTGACTGAAATAGTCTACAACATTTGGCACAGACCCAAAAATCAATAATGATAAAAATTAATATTGGTGTATTGCTTTACAAGTTCAAAGTGCTTTAGTATACACCATTTCATGCCTGACTTTCAAAACTATAGCTTCTGAAAAATGAGTAATTTCCCGTGGAACAGTAAATCACAAGCAAAACTAGCTGAAGTTAATTCTGAAAATAAAGATCAACTTCTATTAAAATCAGAACTGTATTAAAATCAATTCCTAAAAGCCATGGCTATCTAATACTGTGATGCACTGCCTAACCACTCCTCGGGGTAATGAAAGAACATCGGTCTTGTGGTCCTCATGCAATATAGATTGGATATTGATGGACAGCAGAGTAGAAAAGACAATATCAAGGACCATAGAGACGAGAGGAGATTTAATAGAATGCAATTGAAATGGGTACTTTTACTCACAAGAATGGTAGCCGCAGTCACATTTCCATAATGCCATTGATTCAATAGACATTTGTTTAGTACCAACTGTTTGCATCAAATTGGTCAAGGATTTTTTCAAACCTAGTATATACACAGTAGGTGGCACATACATGAAGAATCCGTCTGCCAATGGAGAGGACAGAGGGGCCTGGCGGACTACCGTCCATGGGTTTACAAAGAGTTGGGCAGAACTGAGCGACTGAGCACACACTAACATGTTGTGCATCATTTATTTTAATGTGCTTCTATTAGTTCAGTTTAAATTCTATTGTAAAGCATCATGAGCAAAACACAAGGGGTACTAGTGCCAAGACAATGTGAACTTCTAGGTTATTGCAGAGAAAATCATGCCTGATAACAGTAACAGTACATTCATTTGGTCTTCACTGGGGACTTGTTATTACATGGCTACCAAATAGGAGGGGAAAAAGAAATAGCTCGAAGATATTTTAAGGTAAAATACAAAAAACACTGTGAGAGAGGGTGGAGACTAGCAAATAGAACCAGTTCAGTTAACCACCTTGCCATCCACCAAGGACTGCTGGTCACCTTTGATATCAAGGGCCAAACAACTAAGCTAAATAAAATGGTTTCCTGCTTACTAGGTTCATTCTATTAGGTCCCTTATAAAAGAGCCTGTGTCTGTTTTATTACATTTAGATAGAAGAATAGTCAGACATGTCATTAGATTACCTTTGAATTTGACCTCCTACTTGTCATATTTTATGGTAAAGAATAGGACTTTTTTCAGGAAAAAAAATAAAATTCTTTTAAGTCAGACTTTGCAACCTAATAGATTGTGCTATTTAAACAGAAAACAAATTAAGATTGCTCTGGAGCTTTTTTTTTTTTTTTGTAATTAGCCACAAGTTCCTAAAGGACATTAGACAATTACAGAAACATACTGAGCTATGTGGTCTCAGACTTCAGGTTAACGCTTATTATCCTGGTTTCTGATGAACTTTCAAATCTTTAGTGATAATTTTGGGTACCATTTCCTTTGGCCTCCAAGTAAATCTTTGTATTTACTTAGCAGCAATTCTAGATTTGAAAAGTAGAATTGTCTTCTTAGTTTTCTGCCACAGAACAATCTTGATATAAGTGAGTCAAGTCTTCTTTAGCTTTTATTTTAGTTATTAATTAAATATAGAACATATTTCATTATTAACACATATTTAAGTCATTTTCTAATTATCCTATTCAACAAATTTTCTCTAATACTAGAGCAGGCATTCCAGTTTCACCAAATAGTATCTAAGGATTTTTCCTTGCCCCTTTTTCTAAAACAGTGTTTGGATAGCCTTATGTATCAGGCAACATTTCTATATACTTTATTTAAATCACTTGTGTTTATTCTTTCTTATTGTTTGAAACTTTATCTTCCTTTTTCCTTTCATTTAATTTACTTGACATTAACCAGTTATTATGAATAGATCAAATTTTCACAATTTTCAATTTCACAACTGTAGTAAGAT
>SJYC01010526.1:0-10071 GCA_006408675.1 Madoqua kirkii | reverse complement strand
TGCCAGGAGAAATATCAATAACCTCAGATATACAGATGACACCACCCTTATGGCAGAAAGTGAAGAGGAGCTAAAAAGCCTCTTGTGAAAGTGAAAGAGGAGAGTGAAAAAGTTGGTTTAAAGCTCAACATTCAAAAAATGAAGATCATGGCATCCGGTCCCATCACTTCATGGGAAATAGATGGGGAAACAGTGTCAGACTTTATTTTGGGGGGGCTCCAAAATCACTGCAGATGGTGACTGTTGCCATGAAATTAGAAGATGCTTACTCCTTGGAAGAAAAGCTATGACCAACCTAGATAGTATATTCAAAAGCAGAGACATTACTTTGCCAACTAAAGTCCATCTAGTCAAGGCTATGATTTTTCCTGTGGTCATGTATGGATGTGAGAGTTGGACTGTGAAGGCTAAGCGCTGAAGAATTGATGCTTTTGAACTGTGGTGTTGGAGAAAACTCTTGAGAGTCCCTTGGACTGCAAGGAGATCCAACTAGTCCATTCTGAAGGAGATCAACCCTGGGATTTCTTTGGAAGGAATGATGCTAAAGCTGAAACTCCAGTACTTTGGCCACCTCATGAGAAGAGCTGACTCATTGGAAAAGACTCTGATGCTGGGAGGGATTGAGGGCAGGTGGAGAAGGGGACAACCAAGGATGAGATGGCTGGATGGCATCACGGACTCGATGGATATGAGTCTGAGTGAACTCTGAGAGATGGTGATGAACAGGGAGGCCTGGCGTGCTCAGATTCATGAGGTCTCAAAGAGTTGGACACAACTGAACGACTGAAATGAACTGAAGGACAGAATTTTAGCAACTCTATAAGAGACCTGAATACTATGAATAAATAGATCTTCTGAGTGTCTTCCCTGGCAGTCCAGTTTTGAAGACTCTGTGCTTCCATTGCAGGCTGCATGGGTTCCAAGATCCCATAAACCACCTGCAGTGGCTAGAAGGAAAGAAAAAAGATCTTCAAGAATAAGGCAGGTTCCTTATATAGTACTATTATTTATACATTGAGGATAGACACCATCTGTATATTATGTGTAACTTCCAGAGCCATAACTACAAGGTGAGTTTGGGGAAAGCACTAACCATTTATTTGTATTCTTAGCCCAGCTGTGATTAACCTGCTTTCTGGAGAAGTGCTGCCCTGAGACTGTGCATAATTACAACCTGAGAGGAGAATATGAAGTCCTCAAATCAGAATTTACCATAGCTTTACAGCACTGAGCACAAGTCTTTTTCACTCAGATACACCAAGAAGAGAGGATCTTCCCTAAATTCTGTGACAGAGAGCCTAATTCTGGACTATCTGAGAGACTAAATTCTAGTAAAGTAGTGAGCTTTGCATGAGATAAGTGACTGGAGCCTCTCAGGTCCTGAGATCTGGTCAACGTGAACAGTACTGGACTACTGACTGCCATTTCCACCAAGGGAGAAGCAACTGCGCTGTATATATTTGGCTTTTCAATTTGTATGCCTCCTCTTCTCTGACATGACTGCAAGTTCCGTGAAGGTAGGGCCAGTTCTTCTGCAGCCATGCATCACCTCATCTCAAAAATCTGCATATTACAAACATTCTACAAATCCCTTAATTTTTTTAAGGGATAGAATTGCTACAATGATGGTCCAGTCTTCCTAATAACAGGTGGACACTTATCAGGAAACCTACTTCTAACACTTAGAATGTACTTATTTTGGATATGTGGAAAAGTCTAGTATTTGATCTCTGTCTCCTCCTAAGTGCTATTGTGTCCCTACCATGAAAGTACATCCCCAAAGTATATGTAAACAAAACTTTGGTGTGAATTTAGTGCCTCATACAAAGAGGAATAGATATCCAGAAAGCCCCCTAAAAAGTTAAATGAAAAATGCTTCTCCAAAAAAAAATAAAGACATTGTAAATAAGCCAACAACAACAAAAACACTATACTCCAAAATTAAGGCACTTTAATTGGGTTTTAATTAGGGATGAATAGATTCAATGGATTAGATCTGATAGAGTACCTGAAGACTATCAAAGGAAGTTCGTGACATTGTTATTGTTCAGAGGTTCAGACTTCCCCAGTGGCTCAGATGGTAAAGCCTCTGCCTACAGTGCATGAGACCTGGGTTCAATCCCTGGGTCAGGAAGATCTCCTGGAGAAGGAAATGGCAACACACTCCAGTACTCTTTTCTGGAAAATCCTATGGCCAGAGGAGCCTGGTGGGTCACAGTCAGACAGGACTGAGTGACTTTACTTTCACTTTCCACTTTCCTGACACTGTACAGGAGGCAGTAATCAAGACCATCTCCAAGAAAAAGAAATGCAAAAAGGCAAAGTGGTTGTCTGAGGAAGCACTACAGGTAGCTGTGAAAAGAAGAGAGGTGAAAGGCAAAGAAGAAAAGGAAAGATATACCCATTTGAATGCAGAGTTCCAAAAAATAGCAAGGAGAGATAAGAAAGCCTTCCTCAGTAATCAGTGCAAAGAAATAGAGGAAAACAATAGAATGGTAATTACTAGTGATGACTTCAAGAAAATTAGAGATAACAAGGGAACATTACATACAAAGATGTGCACAGTAAAGGACAGAAATCACAGGGACCAACTCCCAGAGCTTGCTCAAACTCATGTCTATTGATCAGTGATGCCACCCAACCACCTCATCCTCTGTCTTTCCCTTATTATCCCTCCTTCAATCTCTCCCAGTATCATGGTCTTTTCTAGTGAGTCAGTTCTTTGTATCAGGTGGCCAAAGTATTGGAGCTACAGCTTCAGCATCAGTCCTTCTAATGAATGTTTAGGATTGATTTCCTTTTGTTATGCCCAAGTTGCGAAATCTCCCAATGACCACCAGGGAGCTGACATCCCATGCAAAAGCAAAAGTTTTCATTACCAAGCTCGAGCTGGGGCTCCCACCAATACTGACGCAGCGGCTATAGGGAGGAGCCTTGAACTCTGTGTTTTATTGCTTATATAGGGTATTCTCACGTGAAAAATGCTACCTTCTGTGAAAGGGTTAGGTGTCGGGTTCTGATTGGTTTTCATTTCCCAGGCTTAATTCAAATTTCCTGGGCAGGTCATAAGTCCTGAACGTAAAGTCAGGAGATACTGATCTGGGATCTGATTGGCTCACGGGTGGTGGGGTGAAGTCAGGGGATTTGCAAAGACTCTTTCCTCAGAACTCTAAAATGGAGTCTTTTTTAACAAAATGGAGTGGCTTAGGTTCTTCACTTTAGGATGGACTGGTTGAATCTCCTTGCTGTCTAAGGGGCTCTCAAGAGTCTTCTCTATCACCACAGTTCAAAAGCATCAATTCTGCAGCACTCAGGATAAACCATAGCTTTGACTAGATGGACCTTTGTTGGTAAACTAATGTCTGTGCTTTTTAATATGCTGTCTAGGTTGGTAATAGCTTTTCTTCCAAGGAGCAAGTGTCTTTTAATTTCACGGCTGCAGTTACCATCTGCAGTGATCTTACAATTATAATACAATTTGTTGCTCAGTCATGTCCAACTCTCTGTGACCCCATGGACTATAGCCTACCAGATTTCTCCATCCATGGGATTCTCTAGGCAAGAATACTGGAGTGGTTTACCATTTCCTTCTCCAGGGGATCTTCCCAACCCAGGGATCGAACCCAGGTCTCCTGCATTGGAGGCAGATGCTTTAACCTCTGAGCCACCAGGGAAGCCCAAGCAGTGATCTTGGAGCCCATGAAAGTAAACTCTATCACTGTTTTCATTGTTTCCACATCTATTTGCCATGAAGTGATGGTACCAGATGCCATGATCTTCGTTTCTGAATGTTGAGAGTAAAGCAAGCTTTTTCACTCTCCTCTTTCACTTTCATCAAGAGGCTCGTTAGTTCCTCTTCACTTTCTACCATAAGGGTGGTATCATCTGCATATATGAGGTTATTGATATTTCTCCCAGCAATCTTGATTTCAGCTTCTGCTTTATCCAGTGTGGCATTTCTCATGGTGTGCTCTTCATATAAGCTAAATAAACAGGGTGACAATATACAGCCTTGACATACTCCTTTCCAAATTAGGAACCAGTCTGTTTTTCCATATGCAGTTCTTACTGTTGCTTCTTGACATGCATACAGATTCCTCAGCAGGCAGATCACGTGGTCTGGTATCCCCATCTCTTGAAGAAGCTCTTTAGTTCCTCTTCACTTTCTGCCATAAGGGTGGTGTCATCTGCGTATCTTCACTTTCTGTAGCCTCCTGGGCTCTTCTATCCATGGGGTTCTCCAGACAAGAATACTGGAGTGGGTTGCATTCCCTTCTCCAGGGGATCTTCCCAACCCAGGAATTGAACCCAGGTCTCCTGCATTGCAGGCAGATGATTTACCAACTGAGACCTGAGGGAAGCCCAGTGTATATACTATAGATATGATGAAACTGTGTTTTTGGAGAGCTAGATAGAATTCTCTCCTTCTGTGCATATATTACTGGGCTGGATCATTCTGCATTCAGTTTAATAAGGCTAAATTATTTTGAAGTAGCCATGAAACAGTAGCCATGTACTCATTTTAAGTTGATATGGAGAAATAATGAACATCCTTTCTCTCAGATGTTCCTGTGTACCATTCCCATCACCCTACTAAACATCTACGACTTCCAAAAGACAGGAAACCACAAAGCTCAGTCTCAGAGCTTAGTCATGGTGAAGGAAATGATAGATTACAGTGAACGATGTCAGATTCGTAATTTCTGAAAAAGAAGATTTAGCTTCAGAATCAGGGACAAGGCTTGATCACTCAGAGATTTTGTGTGGCAGAAGTTTTTTTATACTGAAAAGGGAATGAGAAAGCTTCTGATGTAGACATCAGAAGGGGATGGAGAGTGCCCCCTCACTAGTCTCCGCAAGGGAGCTTTAAAATTTTCCAGTTGGTTATTCAGTTCAGTTGCTCAGTCGCATCTGACTCTTTGTGACCCCATGGACTGCAGCATGCCAGGCTTCCCTGTCCATCACCAACTCCTGGAATTTACTCAAACTCATGTCCATTGAGTCCATGATGGCATTCAACCATCTCATCCTCTGTCATCCTCTTCTCCTGCCTTCAATCTTTCCCAGATCAGGGTCTTTTCCAGTGAGTCAGTTATTCACATCAGGTGACCAAAGTACTGGAGTTTAAGCTTCAGCATCAGTTTTTCCAATGAATATTCAGGACTGATTTCCTTTAGGATGGACTGGTTGTTTCTCAAGAGTTTTCTCCAACACCACAGTTCAAGAGCATCGATTGATTATTAACATCACAGTGCAAAAGCATCAGTCGGTTATTAAAATAAATCAAAAGAATGTTTCAAGGTTGTAAAGATCTTACTAGACTCACTTTCACAATTTCATTTTAAGATAATAGGATTAGAACTAACAATAGAAAGATCTTACCAGATACACTCCCATAATATGCATTTTAAGATGGCAGGATTAGTCAGAAGATTCTTAAGGAAAAACCTATCCTCAGGATACATTGCTGTTAATAATCATCATATAGAGTTTAAGGAAAAACATACCTTTGAGCAATATGACTTGTTTTGTTCTGTAATTACTAGCCCTGGGCTTAAAGAAAAACTGTTTTATGTGACTAAATTGAAGGAGCGTAGAAAAAAAAGTTTTGTCCTTTCTCCTCTTTGAGAGCCTCAGACCCCTTTCTCTTCCTCAGGGACGCCAGATTTCTAATCAACCTACCTAAGAATTAACTCTCAGAAACATGTTTCAGAAAATAAACAATTATAAATATCTTGATCCTTTCTTTGAATTCCTTGAAATTCAAAAAATTTGAAAACTAACCAAAGTTAGATTCTACAGAAATATTTATATATACCAGTTTCTCTTTTGTCCACTTCTCTCCTCCTTAAAGTATTTGGGCCCTTGACATGTCTCTCCAAACTTCTCAAGGGAAAAGAATAAAAATTCAGAACTCTCCTTCAACTGCCAGCCATAAGTACAATTTCTCCTCCTCTACATACCTTATGCCTCAGGAGCTTCAAAGAAGTCTTCTTTGTAGGAACCTATCCAACAGCAAGAGATTTTAAGACACCTTACCCCACAAAACCACACATAGACACATCCAGTCACACAATAATCTAAAACAAATGATGAAATCTCACAAGCAAAACACAAAAAAACTAACTACAAGCCAAACTTATAAGTCACACACACACACAAAAAAAACCTCCAGCAACACACAATTCAAAGTCCAGACAAATATTGCTGCTATTGAACTGGAACCTGCCAGGCTTTTCTGTCCATGGGTTTTCCTAGGCAAGAATATGGGAATGGGCTGCCATGTCCCTTTCCAGGCGATCTTCCTCACCCAGGGAACAAGCCTGTGTCTCTTGTATTGGCAGGCAGATTTTTTATCACTGAGTCACCTGAGAAGTCTTCCAAACAAATGTCACAGACACATATTATGCAAATTAAAGTTCAACAAAAAACACAGTGAAATACGAAAAAAAAAAGGAAATACAAAAAAACCATTCAACGAAGACGAACAGATACCAATCAGAATAACAAAAAGAAAGAGCATACAAAATCTAAAAATATATTAAAATTCATAAAATCTAAATGGAGCAAAAGTCAAAGAAAGCAAAATCCTACACATGAAACAAATCCAGCTTTCTAGTTCACCCCAAAGATATTGGAAAGTAACATACTGAGACTTAACAGCCTCTCTAATAATGTGAGCCAACTCTTATAATAAGTCAATCTCTCTCTCTCTCATGGGTGGCAGATATCAGTGCGCATATCTGTGTGTATGTATGTGTGTGTTACTTATATAATGACATAATCAAAGAGAAATAAAAATATTCAAAGGAATTTTGAAGTATCTAAGCCTTGAAGAGAGAGGCAGCATCACTCCATGAGAGGGTTAAAGGAGTTTGGAGGTCAGCAGGGAAGGGCAAAAAGGTGTTCAAGCTACCAAAAACAAAACAACCCCAAAACCGTAAATATTGTGGGAAAAACACATAGGTGTAAACTTTTCAGGAGTATTTAAGGTAGGAAGTATATTTGGGTCATGCATTGTAGGAAAAAACCTGAGAAATATGGGAGAAGAAGGATCATGTTTGTACCCCCAAATACTGTTCCATGTGTGCTCAATTATTTTGTGGACAAACAGCTAAAATACAGGAAGAACCCACATGGGAGACTTTTCCCAGAGCTTTTCAAATTACTAGTCAGGTCGTTGAAGAGGTGACCCATCCCATTGGAGCTCTGTAATTAAATATCCACCCACCATTACTAAGGCCACCTCAAATGTTGTCTATATACACATTGCTACACACAGAGAGACACTATTCAAAAATAAATATAAGTGAATAATGCCTTCCTGAGTAGAGCATAGAGCAGAACACAGGTGAAGGTGGCAGCCCTGACCTTTATAGCAAAGTGATACAAAACCCTGAAGAACATTTGGGTTAAATTTTTCCTAGGGCCTTCCTTCCCTAGGCTATAGAAGGCTCTGGAAAAGGTCCCAGGAGTTAACCTGCACCAGGTCAATGGTTCCAAGGTTCCAGAAATGACCAACTTTCCCCTCTCAGGGTCAGCACTGATGTATTTGCTGTGCATTACTTCACTCTAAGAAATGCCAATCATATTTCTATCCACACGGATGGCACTTCCTGAAGTGCAGCACTGCATGCAGCATAGTGAAATGTGGTGACCCTGCCCAAGCCACAAAACCTTCCCTCACTATGGTACTCTGTCAACATTACAACATTCTCAGCCAGTGAGGAATTGACAGAATATACCCAAAAGACCTGGGGAACAATCACTGTGCCCGTCCCTTTTCCCCTTCCTTGAGTGTTTCTCTCCTCACCTGCTGTGCATTTAGGGGGACAGAATCTACACCTGAGAGAGAAGAAGCCTTCTTCCTTTCCCTTTCCCTCTTTGTCTTGGATATAGAATATTTGCCTACATTATTTTTCTTACGTTTTTAAAGTTTTTAAACTTTTTTAAGGTTTTTGGTTTTGAAGGAGTTTTTGTTTTTTTGGTCAGGCCACAGGCCATGTGGGATCTTAGTTACACACTCAGAGACTGAACACACACCCTGTGCATTGGAAGCATGGAGTATTACCCACTGTACCATCAGGGAAGTCCTGAGTCCTGCTTATTTTTAATGTAATGTGGTTGGATCATGCAAAAGTACTTTGCATTTCCCATGTATTAGTTGTTCAGGTAAAATAATCCCACATGACTTGCTAATCTTATTTGAATAATGCAGACTACATAAATCTCAGTTGGAACAGTGTTGGATAGAATTATCTTCTTCACACCTTGAGTCTTCCCTTCCTTATGTCACCATGTGAGCTTCAGCTTGGCACCCTCTGGTCATGGATGGAGGACTATAGTAGCAACATTACAAATATGAAAGTCTGAAAATCAATGTGCAGATAGACCAATTTGTGCAAATAAAGATGCAGATAATGAAACAAACCAAAAGATAATCCACACAAAACAGTGCAGTGCAAACAAGAAATTAAAACTACTATGGAATATTTTAAATAACACATTTAAATAACAGAATGGTAAAAAAAAAGAATGCACAATATACAACAAATTCAAATACACAAGACACAAGAAACAAACTGAAGTAAGCAAACATACAAATAAAACAGCAACAAAAAATAATGCACGAACTAAATTTTAATGAAAATGCCATAAACAAAAACAAGAATTAATTCATAAATAAAAAAGAAAGAAGAAAGCCCAATCATAGCGTATATCCTGATACACACATGCACAAAACTCCCAAAACATGCACTAAAAATGACTTTGCTGCTGCTAAGTCACTTCAGTCATGTCTGACTCTGTGCGATCCCACAGACAGCAGCCCACCAGGCTCCACAGTCCCTGAGATTCTCCAGGCAAGAACACTGGAGTGGGTTGCCATTTCCTTCTCCAATGCATAAAAGGGAAAAGGGAAAGTGAAGTCACTCAGTCCTGTCTGACTCTTAGCGACCCCATGGACTGCAGCCTATCAGTCTCCTCTGTCCATGGGATTTTCCAGTCAAGGGTACTCCTCAGTAAACACAAAGCCTGAAAGCAAACTTCCCAATGGGATCCCTATGCATCCTAGCACATATTAAAAATGGAGGCCATTCACCTCTAGGAAAATGCTGAGGATACAGGAAAAGGAGGTGTGGACACTGTGATAAGGCAAAACAAATACAATATTGTAAAGCAGTTAACCTCCAATTAAAAGAAATAAATTTATATTTTAAAAAAGTAAACAGATGTGGTTACTGGAAACTATTAATAGACAGAGAAGAACAATTTCCTTCCTTTTCACTATAGCTCAAATGTCCTCGTGCCTCTGGGTGAAGCTTTTGGCTCTATGGGGAATTAAAGACAGGCAATAAATACCACAAATATTAGTTGTTAAGTCACACCTTGATCTGACTTAAAAGAGGTTACCTAGGAGGTGATGTGACATCAGGTTATCAGGACACATCCCACTCCTGGAGAGATGTGTATAACACTTCCGCCTTGGTTCTCAGGTTGTGCTTCAGTCCTATAATAGCCTCAAAGTGGTGGTGCTCACTCACTGTCTTCTGCCCTTTCCTGTGACAGCCCTAGGTTAAGAATGACACCTCAAAATGAGCAAAATAACTGGCATAAAAACAAGTACATACACCTAAAGAACAGAACAGAGACATGAAATAAAACCACATATGTATGGTCAACTGATCTTTGATGATGGCAGCAAGAACACACAATGTGGAAAGAACATTTCAGTCACTCAGTTGTGTCCGACTCTTCGCGACCCCATGAACTGCAGCACGCCAGGCCTTCCTGTTCATCACCATCTCTCAGAGTTCACTCAGACTCACGTTCATCGAGTCGGTGATGCCATCCAGCCATCTCAACCTCTGTCGTCCCCTTCTCCTCCTGACCCTAGTCCTTCTCAGCATCAGAGTCTTTTCCAATGAGTCAACTCTTCGCATGAGGTGGCCAAAGTACTGGAGTTTCAGCTTTAGCATCATTCCTTCCAAAGAAATCCGAGGGCTGATCTCCTTCAGAATGGACTGGTTGGATCTCCTTGCAGTCCAAGGGACTCTCAAGAGTCTTCTCCAA
>SJYC01010522.1:0-21730 GCA_006408675.1 Madoqua kirkii | reverse complement strand
TATGTATACATGTAAATCTTTAGTTAAAATATGTACTTTGGAAGGAAACATGCATATCTTTCTAAGGAAAGAAGAATATGTAAACTCCCAAGAAACAACTCAATTTCAATCTTAAGAGAGTAAAGAGCTTCTGGGTACAGAGTGAACACAGGAGGAAATTTGAAAACCCCAAAGGAAAAAGGAAAGGCTTGGGAACTATAAAGAATACTGCTAGGTGACTTCCCTGGTGGTCCAGTGGCTAAGACTCCAGGAACCCAACGCAGAGGCAAGGATTCAATCCCTGGTCAGGGAACTATTAAGTTGGTGCAAAAGTATTTGCACTTTTGCACTGGTCAACTAGCCCTTTGATATTGGAATACATTCTTAAATGTGGTTATGTTATACATCATTTTAATGTGCCTTTCTCACTTTGTTATTTTGCTAATGACTTATTACTTGCTGTGTATTTTATATTTATTTTAGACTAGGTAAATGATGTTAGATCAAAAGCAAAGTCAAGCAATTTTCTTATTTGAGTTCAAAATGGGTCGTAATGCAGCAGAGACAAGTCTCAACATCAACAGTACATTTGGCCCAGGAACTGCTAACAAACATACAGAGCAGTGGTGGTTCAAAAAGTTTTGCAACTGAGACTAGAGCCTTGAAGATGAGGAATGCAGTGGTCATCCATTGGAACTTGATAATGACCAGTTGAGAGGATTACTGAAGCTGATTCTCTTCACAACTACATGAGAAGTTGCCAAAGAACTCACCATCAACCACTCTATGGTCGTTTGGCATTTGAAGCAAACTGGAAAAGGGAAAAAGCTTGATAAATGGGTACCTCGTGAACCGTCTGCAAATTTAAAAAATCATTCTGAAATGTTACTTTCTCTTTTTCTATGCAACAACAACAAACCAGTTCTCAATCAGATTGTGATGTGCAACAGAAAGTGGATTTTTATATGACAACTGGCAACAACCAGCTCAGTGGTTGGACTGAGAAGAAGCTCCAAATCACTTCCCAAAGCCAAGCTTGCACCAGACAAAGGTCATGATTTCTGTTTGTTGGTCTGCTGCCTGTCTGATGCACTTCGGCTTTCTGAATCCTGGTGAAACCACTACATCTGAGAAGCATGCTCAGAAAACTGATGAGATGCACTGAAAACTGCAACACTTGCAGCCAATATTGGTCAATAGAATGGGCCCAATTTTTCTCCACAGCAATGTCCAACCATATATCACACAACCAACTCTTCAAAAGTTGAATGAATTGGGCTATGAAGTTTTGCCTCATCTGCCATATTTACCTCACCTCTCACCAACTATCACTTCTTCAAGCACCTCAACAACTTTTTGCAGAGAAAATGCTCCCACAACAGCAGGAGGCAGAAAATACTTTCTAAGAGTACTTTTAGTCTTGAAGCACAGATTTTTATGCTGCAACAATAAACAAACATTTCTTTTGGCAAAAATCTGTTCACTGTAATGGTTCTTATTTTGATTAATAAAGATGCATTTGCACCTAGTTATAATGATTTAACATTCATGGTCCAAAATTACAGTTATTCTTGCACCAACCTAGTAAGTCCCACATGCCACAACTAAGAGTTCACATGCCACAACTAAAGATCCCATGTGCTTTAACTAAGACCCAGCACAGCCAAATAAATAAATATTTATTTACTTATTTTTAAGAAAAAAATACTGCTAGGAAAGAATAGGTTAGAGGTTTAGAGGGGCATACAAAGTACTAGGTTCTGCAAACAGTAGAAGCTCTGAATGCAGAGGGAAAGCCACATCTTCAGTACAAATCTTAAGCCTGTGTGGGCACACCTCCTTGGACAAGGGGAGATAAATCCCTGGAAAGTCTCCATGGATGACTTTTCCCAGAAACCTTGAAGACCTGCTTAGGAGAGTCAGTTGAGGTATCCCAAAGAGGGGAGGATGGTACTTGAACCCAAGGAAGGGCAGTTCTGTGTATGCAGCTATGTACGTGCACCGACAGGGCCACTGCCTACTTCACATATGACGTGTATTACTCCACTCAAGAAGGTGACAATCATGCTTTAGTTTATCTGAATGACACCCTCTGGAGTAAGGCACTACACTCAGCTGAAGTTGGTAGCCTTGCCCAAATACATAAATGCAATTTTCATTCAGTGTTGAATTTCCAGCATGCGCATGACCACCCCACTGTCCTCTTGCCCTTTCTGAGCAAGTACCGCCTTACTTGCTTCATGTTTAATATGTTGGTTTTGAGATCTGAGAGATAAAAAGCCTCCTCCTTTTTTCTTTTCCTCAGGTAAGAGATCACATCATCAACATCTTCATACTGATTTCCAAATTGAGAGAAATGGCATATTAAAAAATGCTTTGCTTTCCACCAAAGCCAAAACTTCCCCAACACAGCCACCACAGCCACAAGCTGCCATGCCCCAACCTTCTGAGTCTTCCTGGAAGTTCTATAACTTAACTGCAAAACCCTGGATGAAGCAAGGCTAACATGAAGGAAACTCAAGAGAACAGGCAAGATTGTTTAGATGGTGCCATGATTCACAGGGCAGAAATTCCATTTACTCCACCAGTCCTGGGAGTATCCAAGTCTTTCTTCACAGCTGTGGATATTTTCAACTTTTCCCCATTGTTGAGAGAATATCCTCCTGTCTTTTCATTTGGAGACACAGGCCTCCAGAAGTCTGTCTTTCTCTTTTAAAACTGAAGCTGAGGGAAAGTGGAAGCAAGTAGTTAAAAGAAATCCACACACTCAAAACAGTTTTAAGAGCCAGGGAGATGAGTTAAACATGAGTTTGTAGAGATGCAGATAGGTATATTTAGTAAAATACACAATTAGCTAAATCATTTGTCACTGATAGAGGGAGGGAGAATGAAATGAGGGGCATCTGAGCCGGATGTTCCTGAGCCCTGCAGCAGCACTCAGGAACCTCCACTGCTGTCAACAGACTAAAATGACTCAAGTCTAAATATCAAATCCCCATCTACGCAACAACTCAAAACTGAAATAAACAAACTATGTGTGTGTGTGTGTGTGTGTGTGTGCATGTGTGTGTGTGTATTTAAAACTCCCAGAAAATAAGGACATGAAACAATTCCCAACATCATTCATCATTAGGGAAACAAAACCAAAACCACAATGAAATACCATTTCACACCCATTAGATAGCTATTATGAAAAACCAAAACAAACTAGGAAATAACAGGTATTTCTGAGGACATGGAGAAATAGGAACCTTTGTGCATTGCTGGGCAGAGAGGGAAGTGGTGGGGGGCAGTGTAAAATGGTACAGCCACCACTGAAAACAGTATGGCTACTTTCCAAGAAAATAAAAGTAAAATTACCATATGATCCAGCAATTCCACTTCTGAGTATGTACCCAAAATAAATGAAAACAGAGATTAGAACGATATCTGTACATCAATATTTATAACAGAATTATTATTCACAATAGTAAAAAGGTAGAAACAACCCAAAGGTTCACTGGTGGATGAATGGATATACAAAATGTGGTATGCAACAAAGTAGAATATCATTAAGCCTTAAAAAGGAAGCTCACTCTTCATGCTACAGAACCTTGAAGACATGCCAAGTGAAATAAGTCAATAACAAAGACATATTATATTATTCCAGTTACATGAGATATCTAGAATAGGCAAATTCAGTCAGAAAGTAGACTAGAGGTTACCACCAAGTGTAGTGGTGAGAGGTTAATGGAGAGTTATTGTTTAATAGGAACACAGTTCCAGTCTGGGACAATGAAAAAGTTCTGGATGTGGATAGTGGTGACGATTACAAAGCAATGTGAATGTGAACACCCGAGAGTGCCAGGCTGAGATGGTGAGGAGCAGCTGAGAGGAGCTACCCCCGACCTCAGGCCAGGGGCAATGGCCAGGAGGAGCTACCCCACATCCAAGAAGCTGTGGCTGCACAGGCACAGGAGGGCTGAGACAAGCTACTCCACGTTCTAGGTCAGGAGGGGCAGTGGCGAGGAGATACCCCTCATCCAAGGTAAGGAGCAGTGGCTGTACTTTGATGGAGCAGACATGAAGAGATATCCCACGGCCAAGGTAAGAGAAACCGAAGTAAGATGGTAAGTGTTATGAGAGAGCATCAGAGGGCAGACACACTGAAACCATAATCACAGAAAACTAGTCAACCTAACCACACTGACAACAGCCTGGTCTAACTCAATGAAACTATGCCATGCCCTGTGGGGCCACCCAAGATGGGTGGGTCATGGTGGAGAGGTATGACAGAATGTAGCCCACTGGAGAAGAGAATGGCAAACCACTTCAGTATTCTTGCCTTGAGAACCCCAGGAAACAGTATGAAAGGCAAAATAATAGGATACTGAAAGAGGAACTCCCTATGTCAATAGGTGCCCAATATGCTACTGGAGATCAGTGGAGAAATAACTCCAGAAAGAATGAAGGGATGGAGCCAAAGCAAAAACAATACCGACTTGTGCATGTGACTTGTGATAGATGGATAGATGTGACTGGTGACTCGATGGACGTGAGTCTGAGTGAACTCCAGGAGTTGGTGATGGACAGGAAGGTCTGCCGTGCTACGATTCATGCGGTCGAAAAGAGTCAGTACGACTGAGCAACTGAACTGAACTGAACTGAACTGAGAGCAGGAAAGGAATGATAAGGCAAAAAGAATGGCTTTCTTTCTCTATTAAGTATTGTTTCATTTGGTCAGGCCACTTTCAGACAGTTTAAATCTTAATAAATACATGAACACTTCTCTCATGGGATCTTAGGCTGTAGGTTTTACACCTTAGAGGCACTTAAAGTTTTCTGAAGTAGCTGAGTACTGAGAGAGTCATTTCCTAGGCAGGTTGATAAGAAGTCTAGGGATCCCCAAGGAGAGAGGGGTCTGGAATTCTCAAGGAGGAAGAAAGGATAAACTTTTTTTTCCTTCTCTACATTCCTTAGGATTATATAACAATAATGTATTCTGCCTGAGGACAGTCTCTGGATTAAACCTTCTGGCTAATTCTGTTATCTTAAAATGTAAATTATGGGAGTAGGTCTCTACAATCTCCAGACATTCTTTGGATTCATTGGAGAGTATATTGTCATTGCTAACACTAACAAGTGGGTACTCTTTCTGCCTCCTTCTGATGCCTATGTCAGAAGCTTTCTCTATCTCCTTTATACTTTAATAAAACTTTATTACAGAGAAGCTCTGAGCGATCAAGCCTCGTCTCTGGCCCCACATTGAATTCTTCTCCTCCAGGGGCCAAGAATCCCAGCATCGTGATTCAACAACAACCTTTCAGTACTGAAGTGGGAAAAGAGTGGTTATGTCCATGCTCAATCACATCTGAGTCTTTGTAACCCAATGGACTGTAGCCCGCCATGCTCCTCTGTCCATGGGATTCTCCAGGCAGGAATACTGAAGTGGGTTGCCATGCCCTCCGTCAGGGGATCTTTTGGACCCAGGGATGGAACTCATGTCTCTAGCTTCTCCTGCACTGGCAGTTGGATTCTTTACCACTAGCACCACCTGGAAAATCCTGGAGAGGAGCTCTTTGAATGTTGCAAAAGCAGCTGGAGTTTTAAGGCCACCACTTACTAGTGTATGTTTTGCCAACATGGTGTTACAGTAAACTAATTTATTCTTCCACTTGAAACAATTTTTAAAATAAGGCGAGGGTGGGATGATTTGAGAAAATAGCATTGAAACATGTATGTTATCATATGTGAAATGGATTGTCAGTCCAGGCTCTATGCATGAGCCAGGGTGCTTAGGGCTGGTGCACTGGGATGACCCTGAGGAATGGGATGGGGAGGGTGTTTCAGGATGGGGAACACATGTACACCCATGGCTGATTCATGTCAATGTATTTCAAAAACCACTACAATCTTGTAAAGCAATTAGCCTCCAATTAAAATAAATAAATTAAAATAATAATAAAATAAATTTTAAAAATAAATAAAATTTTAAAAAGAGAAAAAATAAATTAAAAAGGAACTATCAAAATGTAGGAAACAATATATTATAAGACACCAGAAATGAGGCAATAAAGGATAATGATTCATCCCTGAGACATGGGTTGTTGTTCAGTCACTCAGTCATATCTGACTCTTGGCATGGACTGCAGCAAGTCAGGCCTCCCTGCTCCTCACTATCTCCTAGAGTTCACCCAAGTTCATGTCCATTGAATCAGTGATGCTATCCAACCATGGGTAGCAAACTATAAATAATATTTCTGTATACTGGGAATAAACAAGTACAATTAAACATTTTATATGGCACCATTTAAGCCAATAGAATTGATATTACATATGTGAAGTGAACATCACCCAGTCATGTCTGACTCTTTGCAATCCCATGAACTATACAGTCCATCAATTCTCCAGGCCAGAATACTGGAGTAGGTAGACTTTCCCTTCTCCAGGAGATCCTCCCAACCCAGAGCTCAAACCCAGGTCTCCCACATTGCAGGTTCTTTACCAGCTGAGCCACAGGGGAAGCCCAAGAATACTAGAGTGGGCAGCCTATTCCTTCTACAGGGGTCTTCCCGACCCAGGAATAAAACAGGGTTCTCCTGCATCACAAGCAGATTCTTTACCAACTGAGCTATCAGGGAAGCAAAAAAAAAAAAAAAAAAATTGGAGACATATATTATGCTCATGATTGGAGGAGTCAGTATGGTAAGATATCAAATCTTTCCATATGTATCCATAAATTTAAATTTCATCCTAATCAAAAACCTCACCAGGAACTTATGTAAATATAAACAATTTGATTCTAAAATTTAAAAGGAAATACAAAAGAACCACAATTGCCAAAGTAACTTTCAAAATAGGTGCAAAGTTGTAAGACTAACACTGTCTGATTTCAACACTTATAGTAATCAAGAGACTGTGGTATTGATGAAGAAATAGATTGATCAATGGAATAGAATAGACCCCAGAAATGATCGTTATAAATAGTTTAAAAGTAGGATGTGAATTAACAGGAGATATCACATATTTCTGGCAGAAGTGATAAGCTGTATTAGTGCATCCACTTTGAATGTTTGTGCATGCTCAGCTGCTCAGTTATATTGGACTCTTTTGCGATCCCATGGACTGTAGCCCACCAGGTCCTCTGCCCATAGAATTCTCCAGGCAAAAATAATGGAGTGGGTTGCCATTTCCTTCTCCGGGGATCTTCCTCACCCAGGGATCCAACCCACGTCTCCTGCATTGCAGGCAGATTCTATACTACTGAGCCACCAGGGAAGCCCCTTTGAATGTTTGGCAGCTTTTTATAAGTTAAATATTCACAAATGGCTCAGTAACTCCTAGATATTCAGAGAAATGAAAGTTTATGTTCACACAAAAAATTGTACTTAAATGTTTATAGTAGTTATATCCTTAATTGTCCCAAACTGGAAACAACCCAAATATCCTTCATTAGCTGAATGTATAAAAACACTGTGCTATGTCCATAACATGGAGTATTTCTTAGCAGTTAAAAAGGAGCACACACAACTCCACGGATATCAAATGCATTATGCTAAGTGAAAGTAGCCTACATAAAGACTATATTTAGATGAATTCACTTCCCTAAAATTCTAGAAAAAACAAATCTACAATGATAAAAAGCCAATTTGTTGTTTCAGAGTCCAAGGGGGAGGAAAAGAGATTGACTGTAAATGGACATGAAGGAATCCAGGGACTGACAGAAATATTTGGGTATTAGCTACACTAACGAACATATTTGTAAAAGGTTATTAATACATATATGATATGGGGGGAAGTGAGACAAGTGGATGTTTGGAAATACACAGCAGTATTGACAAACATCACTTGCCAACTCAGTGCTCTGTTGGGAGTCAAAAGCTGAGGAAATTGGGATATACTCATCTTTCAACATAGGCATATACAATATGTAAATTGCTTCCCATGAATTGCAGCAGTGCTGAAATGGTCTCTAGGACTGTGATGCTTGCTATCTTTTACCTTTCTCTGTCTCTCTCTTCTGGTCTCTCATTGAAGGAGCTGAATTAAGATAGGGCTCTTTAAGAACAGAGAGAAAAGTCTGTGCAATATGTCTTTAGTTCTAAAGGTCTGAGAAGTAAAATCTCTCATTACTTCAACAAATGACATATTTCACATAAGACACAAAAAATACTTAAAATGTGCAGAGAGACTGACTGAATAAAAAGTTATGGACCATCTGAACCCTTGCTGATATAGTGATCTGATAAGGATATTAAAAAAAGAAAAAGGAGGTTCTGTGTTCCTTAGAAGAAAAGTGGCAATTAGTGCACAAGAGGGAAATGGGGGAAAGAGAGAGAGAACAATGGACCCATCCCATATCTTGTTCCAAGGTCTCAGATTCTTTTGGGACAAAGGTATGTGAATCTTTGAAGAACCTGGATGGGAAATTTTCCCAAAAGCCCTCCGATCCTAGATCTAGTCTTTCCAGAAGCACTCAAGGTGAGTGCAGCTGTGAAGAAACAACCATACCACCTCCGCACAGGGCCACCACATGTGACTGTACATGTTGTGACTTACCACACTCAAAAAAGTGCCATCATATTTTAGCATATCCGAATGACACTCTTTGGGGTGGGCTACTGCTCAAAGTATGGTTAAATGTGGTGACTCTGCCCAAGTGATTCTACAGCTGTGTTACTTCATAGTCACTGGAGGCTTCCATGTTTGGCCAGCAGGACTTATACAAAATGTATATGAAAAACACCTACTGCATGCCCTGGCTCCTCTACCTCCCCCTGCATGAGTATCCCCTCATGTGCTGCATGCTTGGTTTGCAGGTTTTCAGCTAAGACAGAATAATCCTTTCTTTCTTTCTTCTTCCTCCTCCTCCTCATCGCCCCTCCCCAAGTTCCAGAGCAGTGAATTAGAGATTTTTGCCAAGTATGAGAGTCTGGTCAAAAAACATAGGATATTAAAGCTCTCATTAAAAATATGAATTCATTTGTAACAGAGTGTGGAAAAAGTCAAGCCTAACGGCACTTAAGAAAACAATGTAGGGTGAGAGATAAGTAAATAAGATGTAAGATGATGCTGGTAGCTGTAAGAGAGCCACAAGCTACACCAAATGACAGCTTGTCTAACCAGAGCACCAGGTAAAGAGAAAGCAATTAAGAACCCTCCTAATATCAGAACAAATCTGAAAGACTTAATTCAAAACCTACTTGCTTAAAGTGATCCAAATTATTTAACTCTGAGGGATTTTCTTCCCCACGGCATTTCTGAAAACCATAAAAAGCAAGCCTTCAATTAGGAAAGCAGGTACCTGGGTATAATACACACAGAGACAGACAGCTTGACAGAGAGATCAGGAAAAGAAACAAAGAAAACTCACAAAAATCACTGTCATATCAGAGTGACTGTGTACCTGCACAAGGCTGTGCCCTCTGAGGAACAACATAACAAAGGTATGGCACACAAAAGAGACTTCACTAACATACCCCAGCCCATTCAAAAATAACAAATAAAAAAGCAGACAAGAACAACAATACAATCCCTGGCAGTAGGCTATAAATATCCAGAGTACCAAATGTGCTGATCTAGGGGAAATTATGAAACATGCAAAGAAAAGATAACATAACCCTTACACAGGACAAGAACAGGTGACAGAAACTGTCCAAGAGAGTGTCCAGAAGTTATATTAATATACAAAGTCTTTAAAGCATCATTACAAAATTTTCCAATCAGAGACATGTTTGAAAAGTAAAGAACGTTATGATGACACTAAAGAATATATTGTTGATGAGAATGTAAATTGGTGCAGACACTATGAAGAACAGTGTGGAGGTTTCTTTAAAAACTAAAAATAGTGTACCATGAGTGTGGGCTAAGTCACTTTAACCATGTCCACCTCTGTGCAACCCTATGGACTGTAGCTTGCCAGGCTACTCTGTTCATGGCATTCTCCAGGCAAGAATACTGGAGTGGGTTTCCATGCCCTCTTCCAGGGGATATTCCTGACCCAGGGATCAAACTCACTGTCTCTTAAGTCTCATGCATTGGCAGGCACATTTTTTACCACTAGAGCCACCTGGGAAGCAGTGTTACCATATGATCCAGCAATTCTACTGCTGCCGCTGCTGCTGCTGCTGCTGCTGCTGCTGCTGCTGCTGCTGCTGCTAGGTCGCTTCAGTCGTGTACGACTCCGTGCGACCCCATAGACGGCAGCCCACCAGGCTCCTCTGTCCCTGGGATTCTCCAGGCAAGAACACTGGAGTTGGTTGCCACTTCCTTCTCCAATGCATGAAAGTGAAAAGTGAAAATGAAGTCGCTCAGTCATCTCTGACTCTTAGCCACCCCATGGACTGTAGCCTACCATCCTCTGTCCATGGGATGTTCTAGGCAAGAGTACTAGAGTGGGGTGTCATCACCTTCTCCAAGCAAGTCCACTACTGGGCATCTATTCTATCTGAGAAAACTAATTCAAAAAGATACTTGCACCTTCAGTGTTCACTGCAGCACTATTTACAATAGCTAGGGCATGAAAGCAACCTAAATATCCATCAACAGATGAATGGATAAAGAAGATGCGGTACACATATACAATGGAATACTACTCAGCCATAAAAAAGAATGAAATAATGTCATTAAAGTAATAAGGATTGACCTAGAGATTAGCATACTAAGTGAAGTAAGTCAAACTGAGATTGACAAATACCATATGATATCACCTATATGTGGAATCTAAAATATGATACAAATCAGCTTACTTACAAAAGAGAAATAGACTCACAGACATAGAAAACAAACTTATGGTTACCAATGAGGGAAGTGTGGGGAGGGATAAACTAGGAGTTTGGGATTAACAGATCCCAAATCTTTACAGATTTACAGTAGTTACACTACCATATATAAAGTAGATAAATAATAAGGACCTACTGTATAGCAGAGGGGATAATATTCAATATTTTGAATACATGGAAAAGAATCTGAAAAACAATATATCTGACTAACTTTGCTGTATACTTGAAACTAACACAATATAGAAATCAACTATATTCCAACATAAAAAAAATTTTTTTAAGAGCAGAGTGCTCTGGTGTATTTCAAAATGGATCCTTTCCCCTTCCCTGTGTCAGGAGACCAAGGAAATATTTCTCTGACAATTCTTGTGGGAATCTTATCAATCTTCTGGAGGTAAATCTTATAAAATTGTGGGGTCCCCTATGATTGAGTCCCCTGGGAGTTTTTAACTTTCAAGAGTTGTCTGCACTGAGCTTGTAGCAACTAATCAATTACAGTTGTTTTCCTACCTTGGCCCAGAAATCCACTCTTGAGTCTCTGACTCTGTAAGCTGACACCCTCTGTATTTGCTTCTTTGTCTCTTCAATTTTGGGAGTAGTTGTTTGCTCTGTGTCTTTCTTGCAAAATCAAGAGTTTATTTTTTGGTCTCTTTATCTGCAGAATCAGAAATTGGTAATAAATGAATCTTGTATTCAAATGCACATTTCTTTGCAAATAAAGAATAGCCTTATTCAAAATTTCTAAACACTAGAATAAACCTAGATACACTTCACCTGTGACAAGTACCCTGCACAATAAGAAAATGAAATGCAGTACTGATCTAATTATTCTTATCTCCTCTCTCTCTTTCCTCCCTTCTCTTTCTACTCTTTCCTAATTGCATTAGGAAAGGAAACCAAAGGAAAGAAAGAGAAAAACTAAGGATATGTGAATTTTTTTAAGTGACAACAACAAAAAAATACTATCAAAGAGTACAATTTTCCCAGTATGATGTACAAACCATAATAAATTGGTGACTTACATAGGATTCAAACATTCTCTCAAAAGAATGATGTTTTAGATACATGCAGAAAGAAAAAGAGGTAGAGAGGGAGGAGGGAGAGATGGAGGGAGAGAAAGAAAGGAAGAAAGGTATCTCTATGGTTGGGCTTCGCAGATAGTGCTAGTGGTAAAGAACCTGCCTGTCAACCCAGGAGACATGGGTTCGATCCCTGAGTCAGGAAGATCCCCTGGAAAAGGGAATGGCAACCCACTCCAGTATTCTCACCTGGGAAATCCCATGAACAGAGGAGCCTGGTGGGCTATAATCCATGGGGTCTCAAAGAATTGGACATAACTGAGCAACTGAGCATGCATGCATGCATACCCAAGATAGAAAACATTTTGAGCTTCAGAAGGTTAAGGAAAAGCCTTAAAAGGGGAAGGAAGCTAATAGATGAGAATAGCTCAACATATCTGTTGGTTGGAGTAGGAAATGGGTTCTGCAAAAGGAACAATACTTTCCAGGCATAATGGAACAACATAATAGCACAGAAAGTCTTGTTCCTATTTCAATCAAGTAACTTTAGAAAAATGGACGGGAGTCTCAGAACTCAATGGGATACTTTTAAGGCATCTTATATTCTTTGTCCTTGTCTCTGAGAAAGCACATAAAAGAGTTCTCTGAAGTAGTCCAGTACAGGTATGGAAGGTGTGTGAAAGTGGTATTCTTGCAGTCTAGGGAAATCATCCCCCACAAGTAACTAACCACTCTCTGTGCACCCACGGTGTCATCACATATTTCACACATGTCATGTGCTACTTCACCAGCAGAGATGCCAATCATTTTTAATGATACATGATTGCCACTCTCTTCAGTAGGGACCACATACAGCATGTCTAGAGATGACAGCCCTGCCTAAACACCCACTAATGCACCTTTGAAGCAAACCCTTAGTGTTTTCAGGCTGTGAGTGATCAGGGGAATTTGTCACTTAGGATCTCTATAGCACCAGCTCCACTGTTCTTCCCATGTTTTCCTCTTGGGTGGAATCTACCCACATGCTAGAACTTTCATAGTTTTTCAGAACTGCTAAATATTAATTCTTACTGTTAGATTCTGTTTCTTATAGAAGAAATACCCTTGCATGGCTTATCCTATTTCTTTTCCCACTGTCTTGTTCCCATTACAAAGAAGTTTGCATTCCCCAGGTCCATTAATTAAGCAGCAAATATACTTCAAGTCACCAACCCATATTTGACTCACTGGATATGAGTCCCCCTACCTGAGTTTTCTACCTTAAATCCAATGAAAGATAATAATCAGGAAAACTATACCTGATCCTAGATGTAAATAAAGAAAGAAGAAACAGTAGGTGGTGAGATGGAGACAGTAGAAATCCCTTTTCATCCTCAGAGCCCAGGGGACAGAAAGCCCATTTTGCTAAATTGGAGTGATCTACAAGATGTAAAATACACCTGACACATGAAAATGTCCTTATATTCCTACAGCTCTTCTATTTTCTGGGTGATTATCTGAAACAAGATTGTTTAGAATATGTTATCGCATTATTTCAATTCTGACATAAATCATATGGTGCTTGATTCCCCTGTCTTGTTTCTAAGACACAATACAGGTACACAGATAAGGTAAATGGATGCCAGAGGCTGGGGTTTTAGTATTTAAAGTGACTGTGGCCTACAAAATAGGTTCTCTCTACATCTAGTTCCCACTCAAGAGCTACAGTGTACTTGTGGAAGTTGCAACCCTCCAGCATTTCTCATCCATTCCACAAAACCAGCTTAATGTTTCAGAGGCTAAATACGAGGTACATGCGGTGAGAGTTCAGGGACACTTCCACCACTCAGCCTCCTATGATAGAGCCTATTATGATATTCACTGCAGTGCAGCACTTAAAAATACTGGATCTCTAGTATACTTTGCCCTGGATTGATCACTGGATTTAGATTCCACATCACATGAGGCAACCAGAAAAAAACAAAATCTATTGACACTGATAAGCATCCTGCTTGTAAAGCAGAAATGTCACTCTGAGAGAAGTAGATCTGCCTTTAGTGGCAACTTCAGATTAGTGATTCTATTATTTTTGCCCAATGTGAGAGGCTTCCCTGAATAACAGAATACTAACACTCTCCCTAAGGGACAAGAGTATTTATAACAGAGTGAAGGGAATGTCAAACCTAACCACATTCTCAAAAACAATATAGATTTTAGTGGTCAGAGAATAAAATGAGCTTGTAGTAATCTGAGAGTAATAAATTGAAAATAGTCCATCTTGTTTACCAGAGAGAAACAAAGGTACAGATAGCTAATAAGAGCCCTCACAGTATCTAAACACACCTCAAAGGCTTGCCTCAGAACTACCTGTGCCAAAGGGTCTAAACTATTTAAACTATGGACCAATTTTTGCCTATAGCATTTTGAAAACTACACAATAATCTGTCTGCAATTAGGACGTCTAAGGGCTGGGTGTGATACACATGAAGGCAGTTTGACAAAGAGATTAGGAAGAGTCAAAGAAAGTTCCACTAAAACCACTGTCTTCTCAGAATTATTGAGGATAACAAAACCTGGGCCCTAATAGGATAAATACAAACCATTTTGTGTTGTAGACAAAACTTTACTGATACGGTACTGTCAAGTCAATAAATATAGAAGCAGAAAACAACAACAACAAAACAATCCCAGGGAGGGGGGCAATTATCCAGAGTTGCTACAATTAATCAACCTTTAACTGAAATTATGAAAAGAAAGGAAAAAAAAATATTCCATACACAGGAGAAAAGCAGGCAAAAGAGAATTCCTGTGACAGATTCCAAATATCATACTAACAAAAACTTTAAAGTAAACATTTTATTTTCAAAGAAATAAACCATAATTTGAGAAGCAGGGAGTTATGATAACGTGTATACCAAGATGTACATCTCATCAAACATGCATATCAAAAATAGCAAAAAATATTTTTAAAGTAAAGTATATCCAGGAGTTTCAAGGCATAGGATCAGACATGAAAAAAAAATCAACAAAGGGGCTCAACTAGAGACTTGAATATTAGCAGCAGAAAAGATCAGAAACTTGAAATCAGGTTTAGAATGATAATACTTTTAAAGTACAAAGAGTAAATGAAAAACAGAAAAATGTGTAGAGCCTCAGGGAAAGATGGAATATCTGAATAAACCAAAAAATATGCATATTAAGAACACCAAAATGAGAGGGAGAAAGGGAATAAATAAGAAAAAATCTTCAAAGAAATATGGCTAAAACTTACCAAAAATTATGAAAATATTAATCTATTCATATCGAAAATGTATGACAAATCCTAAGCAGCATAAACATAAAGAAACCCAAACTGGCAAGCATTACATTCAATCTCTTGATGTTGGGGTAAAATAAAGAACTTGGGGAGAAAGAGACTGAGGAAAAGGCAGCTTTGAATTTCTTTATTTTTTCTTAATTTAGGGAATTTTCAAAGCTGCAAATGAAAAGCAATTCATTGCATACAAGGGAATCTCAATAAAATTAACAGCTGACTTTTCATCAGAAACCATGCAGATCAGAAGACAAAGGAATAATGTATTCAAAATGCCAAAAGAAAGTCTCTATCTCCAAATTCATATGTCTAAGACCAAAGGTTCTTATGGAAGAATAAGAAGACATGGAGTTTATCCTCTCTCCCATGATCATATCAAAAATATATCTATATGTGGAATAATTCTCACTGAAAACTAACTAGAAGCGGAAGAAAGATACCATACACTAAATGCTGTAAGTCAGTTCAGTTGCTCAGTCGTGTCCAAAGAAAGATCCACAAATAATCAGGTAAGAAAGAAAGGTGATCAGTTTGGCATCCAAGACCATGAGAAGGGACTCAGGGGAAAAGGGAAATACATAGGCAAACACCTGCCCTGGGGAATGAGTGGTTCAGTTCAGTTCAGTCGCTCAGTCATGTCAGACTCTGTGACCCCATGGACTGCAGCATGCCAAGCCTCCCTGTCCATCACCAACTGCCGGAGTTCACCTAAACCCATGTCCATTGAGTCGGTGATGCCATCCAACCATCTCATCCTCTGTCGTCCCCTTCTCCTCCTGCCCTCAATCTTTCCAAGCATCAAGGTCTTTTCCAATGAGTCAGCTCTTTGCATCAGGTGGTCAAAGTATTGGAGTTTCAGCTTCAACATCAGTCTTACCAATGAACACCCAGGACTGATCACCTTTAGGATGGACTGGCTGGATCTCCTTGCAGTCCAAGGGACTCTCAAGAGTCTTCTCCAACACCACAGTTCAAAAGCATCAGTTCCTCAGCATTCAGTTTTCTTTATAGTCCAACTCTTACATCCATACATGACCACTGGAAAAACTGATAGCCTTGACTAGATGGAACTTTTTTGATAAAGTAATCTCTCTGCTTGGCACAAATTGGGTGCTATAATCTTGGTGTCATATTTTGGGGAGATTGGCCCCCTTGGCTAGTTTGAAGATTGCTGGGACTAACAAAAGGACTACGGGAAGCCTGGATTCCACCCATGAGGACTGCATACATGCTGGCTTCTCTAAAGCAGAGCTGGGAGCAGAGAGATGACTGCTCTAGCAGATGCTGGGTTTCCCACAACCAGCTCACCACACAACCCAGGGCTAGGTGAGTGCATGCACCAGCCCCACTCACTCCATGTCACAGCTGAGCACTGGATCTGGGTAGAACAAGACCATGACCAGGAAGAAGACTGAGAGCTCCCAGGGTAAGCCTGAGTGGGGCAACAGCAGCCATTTTTAGTGCTGACTCAAGCAGTGTATTAGAAGCAACCCTAAACTCTGACAGCAATCACAACACTACAGGCCGTGCTCCAGTAACATTAAGCATGACAACATTTGCAGTCCCAGAAGGAGAAAAGAGAGAGAAGGGGATCAAAAATATATTGGATGAAATTACAGCTAAAGAAAATCTCGACTCTGGAGAAGGAAATGGTATTCAAGTACAGTAAGCAAGGAGGGTACCAAACAAATGGACCCAAACAAATCCACACCAACACATAACATGATTAAAATGGCAAAAGTTAGAGAGAATTCTAAAAGCAACAAGAGAAATTTAATAGTCATATATAAGTGATGTTCATTAGGCTTTCGGCTTATTTTTCTGCAGAAACATTGAAGACCAGAGGGAGTGGCATGACACATTCAAAGTGCTGAAAGGAAAAAATGTGCAATCTGGGATACATGACCCAGCAGAATTCTCATTTAGAATCAAAGGAGATATAAAGAACTTCTAGGATGAACAAAAGCTCAAAGAGTTCATCAATACTAAACCTAATCTAAAAGAAATGTTTAAGAGTATTCTCTATGTGGAAAAGAATTCATAGGAAAGGGCAAAATCCAACTAGGAATGGCAATAATACAATAATAATAGGGACTTTAAAGCCCCACTTACATCAATGGATAGATCATCCAGGCAGAAAATCATAACCACATTGGTAGATACAGTACTATATGTCCATATATATTTTTCAAAACTCATAGACTTATTCACCATAAAGGGAGAGCCTTATTTTATGTTGATTTTTAAATGCTTATTTTTCAGGATCAATGCCCTAAGAACAAAATTCTGCCTATGGTATTCTCTGAAAATCAGGGAGGGCCTTGGGACATGGGGTTGTTTATTATTCCAGTTATTTGTAGATCAGACAAATCAACAACAACCAAACAACCAAAGATTCAAAATGAAAATAAGTAAATGTATTTTTAAAAATTTATATCCAAACCCCATATATAAAATGTCCAAAAATTTGTCTCATAAAAAACTTGTGAAAAAATAAAACAAAAGACAAAAAAAATGAAACAAAAACAAAATTAAGCCATACAGTGCTATGATCAGTATTACTAGCTATTTGTAGAATGGTCACACAAGAATGTCTAGATACTCTAAATATCTAAACCTTTCCTAAAGATTCACTCATGCTCTTCTGAAACAAATGCTCAATGTTTTCAGGCAGTGAGTGGCCACAGATTTTTGACCAAGGGACCTGTAGAGCACCCACCTTGCTGTCTTTTTCATCCAACCCTCCTGAGTGCAATGATCTCCCATGTTGCGGGTTTTATGTGACAATTTTCAGAACTGAAAACCTTTAAACCTTTCTACTAGGTTTTCTTGCTCATGGAAGAAATATCCTTGCATGCATTATCTTAGCCTCTTTTACTACTTATTAATATAATGAGGTACTAACAAGCAATTTACATTCCTCACATCCACTTAGGCAGAAAATACACACTATCACTCAACCCCAACTTTATCTCTCAAATATCTGAGCCCTCTACCTGAGCTCCTTACCTCAACTCTAGAATTAAAAAATAAGCAGTTAAAACACACAAAATTCCAAAAAACAAAGTGGGGGGGAGATTGTTTATTAAAGATTGTTTATTATTTGGGGATGGAAAGAATAGAAATCCCCCCTTTTTTTTTCCAGACTCTAGAGTAAAATTTTTACTTATTGAGAAGGATATACAAAACAGATAGGAACTTGGGACCTAAGGATGCCCTTATATCCCTCTCAGGATCTGGATTTTCTGAGCTTTTTCCTTGAGCATGTTTTTCCATTTCTTTAAATCTTAGACACAAGCTACTAGGAAACACATGCCTGTGTTTCTCTGCAAAGACTAAGCCTAGGACACCAAAATACAGGGAAACAAATATGGTGAATGGATTCTAGACTCTGGGAATTATGGGAAGTTCTTACTCTATGAGCTGGTAAGATTTTTTTTTTTCCTGGTGGTAACTATTCTATATCTTGAATTTTGTTACTGTTATACAAGTTTCACATTCATCTAAACTTGTGTAAGTGTTCACTAAAAAGAAGCTATAGTACTGTGCCTACATTGAAATGTTAAGTTGTATACACACACACACCTGAAAATGCTGGCAGAACAAGTGGAAGGTGCCAGTCTAAAATTTGAGTTTTGTTCTCTTTGTTTTTAGAACTTGAAACCTAGTGGCTGAAAATCTTTCAAATAGGTAGGTGGACAAGTATGGGAAAATTATATCAATTTTATGAATTTTTATTGAAACAATCATCAAGACAGATAAAGGAAAATATCTTGATGTCTGGCAGTCTTGAAATCTTCCTTATTTAATAGGGAAAATACCTGGTCTATATTACTATAGTAGTCACAAGTCCCACATTTTTCCAAAAAGTACAGTCATCCCTTGGTATCCAGTATCCCCAATGGATACCAGCATCTGAGGGTGCTCAAGCCCCTTATGTAAAATGGCAGAGTTTTTGCATATAACCTATGCATACTCTCATATACTTTACATGTTTTTGTTTTTTATTTGAAGTATACTTGATTCACAATGCTGTGTTAGTTTGTGGTGTATAGCAAAGTGATTCAGTTATAAGTATATATGTTCTTTTTCATATTCTTTTCCATTATGGTTTACTATAGGATATTGAATATAGTTCCCTTTGCTATACAGTAGGACCTTGTTATCTGCATGGTGGTGGGGGCATGCTGCGTCATGTCTGACTCTTTGCAACTCCATGGACTGTAGCTATGGTTTTTCCTGTGGTCATATATGGATGTGAGAGTTGGACTGTGAAGAAAGCTGAGTGCCAAAGAATTGATGCTTTTGAACTGTGGAGTTGGAGAAGACTCTTGAGAGTCCCTTGGACTGCCAGGAGATCCAACCAGTCCACCCTAAAGGAAATCAGTCCTGGGTGTTCATTGGAAGGACTGATGATGAAGCTGAGACTCCAATACTTTGGCCACCTCATGCAAAGACTTGACTCCTTAGAAAAGACTGATGCTGGGAGGGATTGGGGGCAGAAGGAGAAGGGGACAACAGAGGATGAGATGGCTGGATGGCATCATCAACTCAATGGACACGAGTCTGAGTGAACTCTGGGAGTTGGAGATAGACAGGGAGGCCTGGCATGCTGCAAATCATGGGGTCACAAAGAGTCAGACACGACTGAGCGACTGAACTGAACTGAATAATGTTAGGAGACATAGGAGAAGGGGACAACAGAGGATGAGATGGCTGGATGGCATCATCAACTCAATGGACACGAGTCTGAGTGAACTCTGGGAGTTGGAGATAGACAGGGAGGCCTGGCATGCTGCAAATCATGGGGTCACAAAGAGTCAGACACGACTGAGCGACTGAACTGAACTGAATAATGTTAGGAGACAGATAAATAAATTTCCATCCTTTGATCACAACCTAAATTTTTGCCAAGAACTGAAGTGACAGTGAGACCTGTGGCCCCCAGAGATCCTATAACCACTAATTTGGTTAAAGAAGGCTTACCTTTACAGAGCTTCAAGACTATATTTCCATGGAAGAATGTAAAATGTGTTAGTTGCTTCCTATGCTCTGCTCCAGTTCTGCAGATGGCTTCCAACTACCCAACTACTAGCTTCTTTGTCTCCCTCTGTGTGCAGGGTCAAGAATAGAAATCCAAAGGTGAACAAAAGGGAAAAATAGAAGCATTTTATCATTATCAAGAGTTCTACTGTGGCTGATTCATGTCAGTGTAGGGCAAGAACCACTACAATATTGTAAAGTAATTAGCCTCCAATTAAGTTAATTTTATTTTAAAAAAAGAGTTCTAAAGTATAGTTCCCCATTGCCCATATGTTTTTCACATAACTAAAAAATAAGTGAACAAGCATACACATAATAAATCAATCAATAAATGTTGAATACTATATATCAGACTGACAGAGCTTCATCTAACTTAACAATGGTTACTCCTACTTCTTTGGTGACTTCAATTACAATTGAAGGTGAATCCAAGAAAGGAAAAATCTGGTTCTGCAGAGAGAAATATCAATGGTAAGACAGAGGAGCATTATAACTTCCCCCATATTGTGGTCCATATGCCCAGGTCCCATTTTTATCAAACTTTTAAACCCTCAAGAACATACATATGAAGGTTTTCCTAGGGTGCCCTAATTCCCTGCATCTTATTCCTTAGAATGCATGCACAATGGTCCTCTGATGCAGCCCAGCACTGAAAACATGGTGCTATGGTTCAAGGAAAGACTCAGGCAGCTATACCTCCTCCAGGACCACCATCATTGTTGTACGTTACTTCATTCCAAGACGTGCCAATCACAAGTTTAGCCAGATGAATGCAAGCCTTGAAATGGGGCACAGCACACAGACACGCTGAAGGTGGCAATTGCATCCCTATTCAAACAGCCATCTCCCTCCACTTCATTCTGTCCCTTTGATGTGAAGAGTAAGGTCAATGATCACCTCCCCCATTGGACTTGAAATTCTGTAAGAAAAGGGACCAGGGCTCCTTAGATAAATGACCAAATTTAGGGAAGGGGCAAGGAAATTAGGAGACGATACTAGAGCATCTCATAGTACACAAAGTTATAAAGAGCTCAAGAAAAATCAAAAGGACAGGGACAACTGAGGGGACACAGGAGCCAACCTGAAAGAGCTCCCAATGGCCAAATCTGGAATAGCAGTAGCAATAGAATTTATACTGCACCACTGGATTATCACCCCAAAGACAAAGTAAACATATATGAGTCCATATTGATATAAATAATTTAATAGAGAAGACACAAAATTTTTACAGAATAATTTCAAAAAATGCCTATATATAGTACTCCTCCCAGAAATGTCACTTAATCTTTCTTTTTGCCTCATTCCCACAATCCTGGAGTATAGGCTTTACTTACTTATTATTTACTTTCAAATAATAAAGCATGGAAAGAGAAAAGATATCAATTTTCAGTAGAGATATGTGACAAACACTAATATAACCAAGTAATACAGGCTGATCACATCAGTGATGTCAGATATATGCCATGGATCCCCTGAGGTGATACAGTGGGAAGGGCACTGCATCTCTGATATATTTTCTGAAATTCAGGATCTTGAATCTGATCTTGAAATAAAATAATTAAATGTATTATTTTGGACTAAGATTTGAAGACTCACTACTGTTAGATACCAATTTTCCCCAATTTTGTCTATAAATT
>SJYC01010517.1:0-11020 GCA_006408675.1 Madoqua kirkii | reverse complement strand
CTGAAGATACTTTCTAGAAGGCAATTTGCAGCACACTGAAATTGCAAATTTATTTTTCTGTGAGTAAGTGAACCCTATGAAAGTAAAATCCTCATGTCTAAACATAAAATGTGATCATAGCAGATATACTGTGGCTTAAAATTTGGGTTTTATTGTTTCATTTTTATTCCATTTCTTCATGCAAATGAGTATTAGAGGTTTGGTGTGTTTTTTTTCGTTAAACTTCTCCCATTTCCTCTTTAGATTCTTATTACATTGTATAATTAGCATAACACATTCTCAAATGTTTCGAACACCACAAAAGAGTCAAGTTTTCTGCTACCACAACAAAAAATAAAACTGAGCACTTCCTTTAAGAAGCTTACACCCAAGCAGAAGGCAGCAAGAATTACAGTACAATAACATAAATCTCACATTCTGGGTGAGGATAAGATGCTATGAAAGCAAATAACAGGGATACCCATCTCAGTCTAGTTCAATCTCATTGTCTCATTCTGGAAATTCTCCAATAACAGCTTTTAAAACTTAATTCTCCCACAGTACCTCTTGCAATCACTGTCCCCATAGTTTTACCTTTTCTAGAAGGTCATATACTTAGAGCCATATGGTATACAGCCTTTGCAGATTGGCTTCTTTTGCTTAACAGTATGCATTTAAAGTTCCTCCAAATATCTTTTGTGGCTTGATAGCCTCTTTCTTTTATTGCCAAATAATATTCCATTGTCAGGATGTACCCAGTTTTTTCTCCATTCACCCACCAAAGGACTCCTAAGTTTACTTCTAAGATTTGGCAACTATGAATAAAGTCACAATAAGTATTTGTGTGCAGCCTTTTGTATGGAATAAATTTTTAACTCATTTGAGTAAATTCCAAGGAGCACTGTTGCTGGACTGAGTGGCAGGAATATACTTAATTTTGTAAGAAACTGCTAACTGTCTTCCAAAGCAGCTATGCTATTTTGTATGACCATCAAAAATGAATGAAAGTTTCTATTGCTCCACATCCGCATCTAGTGTTGTCACCGTTCTGAATTTTCACCATTCCAATAGGCATGTAGTATAGTATGGCGCTAGTGGTAAAGAACCCACCTGCCAGTGCAGGAGACGTGAGAGATGTGGGTTTGATCTCTGGATCGGAAAGGTCCCCTGGAGGAGGGCATAGGAACCCATTCCAGTATTCTTGCCTGAAGAATCCCGTGGATAGAGGAGCTTGGCAGGCTACAGTCCATAGGATTGCAAAGAGTCAGACACAACCATAGAGACTTAGCACGCACACAAAGTATCTCATTAGTGTCTTAAGCCCCAAAACATTATTGTTTCAGAAATAGTAATTTCATTCTCTGACTACAAGTTTTGCCAAACTGTTCATCCTACAATTGTTAAAACAATTTCTAAAATTCCAATGGAAAAACAAAAGGCAAATAATAAGAATAATTTAGTAAAGAAAGAATAAACTTTGGGAGGAAAGTGCCTTTGTATAATGAGGAGCATTCTTTACTTATGTTTAAATGCTGTCCTATTCAGCTTAGTCTAAACTTCTGTTAAAAAAAAAATACCCCCAGTATCAAGATTTATTATAAAATGGTAGTATATGACTATTATAATACTGGCATTGGGATAGACAAGGAAACAAATAGCACAGAATCTGGATGCTGGAAACATACCTACTCTTGTAGAAATGAGCCATCACAGTGTTGACCCCTGTGGCATAGAGCCCTGCTTTCTCACCCTCCGAGTGCCCTGTGCCCCTATTTAGCCATCCTCAGCATCCACAGCATCTTCTCATTTGGCCTGGTCTCTGCCTGAAGAGGTTCCGGACAACACTCTTTACTTAGTCCCACTTCCCCCTCATACATCTTAGTTTCATGGATGTTTCAAGAGCCATTTTTAAAAGCATTTCTAAAACAACCAGTAACATGGCATTAATAAAACATTTCTCCCAGCACAGGCATTTACTGAAGGTTCTCATTATTGAAACTCAGATGGTGTCTGCAGAATGGTTTACTTGAATACTCCTTGTTCATGGACACAGTTGGCTTTCCCGCTTGATATTCTGTTTAAATATCTATAACTCTTTAGTTAAGGGCAAAAATGTAGCAAGCTTTATTGCCCACCATTGGAACTGTTTTCCCATCGTCTCTGTGTACAACGCCTGAAGCTGAAATAGCATTTGGTGAAGTGATGCCACACTATATCCTTTAAATCCTTTTTGCTGCAAAACACTCCACTATTACTGCCGAAGGACATTTTGGCTTTTGAAAATAAGTACAAATTTCCTGAATGTTGGCAAGGACATTTTAAACAGAAATTTTGGATCTTAGTCCAAACTAGTGATGCTGACACAACCCAATGTGCCCAGAGAAAGACAAGGTAATGCAAAACTACACACACACACAAAAATTAAATACTGAAAAAACAGTGGAGAAAAATAATTCAAAATGTAGTTTACCAAAGGGCTGGGACCCTGGGGAGTTGAGTTAATAAACAAACCAAGTTTTAGTGTCACCAGCCCTCCACTCTGACCTCGCACTCACTTCCCTTTTCTCATCCCACTAACTCCCCATCTCTCTGGTCCCTGTGTCTTCTTTCTGCCTGCTACTAAATCAGTAAGCACAGCTACACCCTCCTGGGCTATCACTCACTGAATAGATCTTAATACCCAGGATTGGTCCTTCCTTCTCCACTACAACCGAAACCCACCGAGTTCTGTATCTCAGCCACAAGGGCTCATTCTGTTTTCATAATGAAAACTCACCTTCTCAAGTTCTAACGGAAAGTTATGGTTCCCCATTGTCCCTTCTATGGACACGTATATAGTTCTAATCCAAATAAATGAATCTTTGCTGGTGAAACTTTACATGCCATAAATGGCAACCAGGAGAGACAGCTATGAGGCTAAAGGTGATTTTTCAGTTTCCCTAAATCACAGCCCCAGAGTAACTCCATTTGCCCAAAGCTAGGCAGTGGGTTGACCTTCCAGGAGCAGACAAAGCCTTGCTTCTTTGCCTCTATTTGTGGTTGCCACCCCAAGAAAACCCAGACTATGCTATGATTCCACAGGACAATATGGGACCTGCAGATGGAGTTTCATGTGAGAGTTGACTTGGGGAGGACACACACTCCATAGATGGAGTGATCTTAAGATTATTAATTAGCCCCTTCCCCATGCTTGCCCTTGGGAATTCACAGAAAACTGAAGTTCTATACCCATTTCACCTATGTCTTGAGTTGCAGGGAAGCCCCTAGCTCAGATTTAAGTTATATCTCTATCTATTTAAAATAAAATTAAATTAAATTTTACTTCTAGAAAAATGTATCCACAGATAGCACCTTATCAGTTAGAAAAAGCAACAGTAGCATTCCTTCTTCCTAAAGCCTATGTAGGAAGCATTCCAGACATAATCTTGGAATGTGTCTGGTTTCAGTCTGTCTCCTAACTTCCCTGGAACTTGCCTCTAGTTGAGACATTATCCCTCCATCCTTCCAAGCACTGGACTAGACCACCAGCCCCTTCTGGGAGAGCCTCATCTTTCCTACCTTTTTATTCCCTGTACCTAAACATTGATACATAATGAGCATGCAATCAATTCAGGCATGTATAATGACTGAATCTGTGAACATATTAATGAATATAATCTGGAATTTTGTTCCCAACTTCCTTTGCTGTTTTTCTCCTAAGAATTACTAAGCATCTTCGCCATTTTTTACCCATCCCCTGGAATGAAACATGACTCCAAACTAACCATTTCATTTTGTTTCACCTATCTCTTCATATTTCTATTTTACATCATAATCTTCTCAGCCTCGTAAAATTCAGAAAAACCCCTGCCTGTTCTTCCATCATCTTTGCCCTAAAGCTCTGGGGCTGTTCCACACCATCCCAGGAGGAAGGGCTTCTCCCAGAGCTGGCAGGCAGAGCCTTTGCCTATGATGACTCCAGACACGTCTTCCTGGCCCTGCTGAGCTGCACGCTGACTCCCCACCCACAGTCATCACCGGGCTTGACCCACCCCACCAATGCCAGGAATACTTCTCTCTCTAGTTTTCTTCTTGGATGATTTCCTCCATCCTGCCTAGAAACCCTCCACCTTCTCTAGCAGAAGGAGGAAAAAAGGTATTCTCTGCCCATGCTATTTTCCCTTTTGTGGGTTCTCTTACAAACCTGCAGAAGATAATGGTGCCTTACGTCCTCTCCGCTTTCTTCCTGTTCATGTCACCTTCTGTCTCCTCAGATATTCCAAGTATTGATTGGGACCAGATTCACTACTTGACCTAAATCTGACAGCTCGCTTTAAAACTGTTTAATCAGATTTGGGCTAATAAACACGTATTTTAACTGGACTGGAACATACTAAGTGCTAAAAAAAAAAAAAATAGGCATCAAGAAACATGTAAGTAGGAACTTCCCTGACAATCCAGTGGTTACGACTCTGCACTCCCAATGCATGGGGGTGGGTTCAATCCCTGGAAGGAGAACTAAGATCCCATATGTTGCATAGCACGGCCAAAATCATAATAAAAATAAATAAAATTTTAAAAGCAATGCATCAAAAGATACGTAAGTAAGTGTTAAATTTAGAGAAAGTTTGAACAGTACCTGATGTTGGAGTGTCCGTGGTGGCTCCGTGGTGAAAAATCTGCTTGCCAATGCAGGAGACATGGATCCAATCCTACCCCTGATCCCGGAAGATCCTACATGCCATGGAGCAACTAAGCCCATGAGCCACAGCTACTGAAGCCCACACACCCTGGAACCTGTGCCCCACAAGAGAAGCCGCCACAAGAAGCCCGCACACTGCAACTCGAGAGTAGCTCCCGCTTGCCACAACTAGGATTAAAGTGTGAGCAGCAATGAAGACCCAGCACAGCCAAAAAAAGAAAAAAATCCCACCAATGTTACGAATAAATAGAGAAAATAAGTCCAGTTAAAAAATTCATGCTTTGATGCACTTTGTATATCAGATGGGAATGGATTTTTAAGTGTAGGTGTCTTTGTAAAACAGAGATTTGTTCCTTATTCTCTCATGTACAGGAGGGTGGCAGTCATTGCTGTGATAGAAGCAGAGGATACACATAGTATAAGAGAATCGATTCTATTTTTTTTAATGTTAGCTGACAACTTTTCAGGCTTCCCAGGTGGCACCAGAGGTAAAGAGGCCGCCTGCTGATGCAGGAGAAGGAGGAGACTTGGACCGGATCCCTAGGTCTCGAAAATCCCCTGGAGTAGGGCTCTGCAACCCACTCCAGTACTCTTGCCTGGAAAACCCCATGGACAGAGGAGCCTGAAAAGCTAAGTCCATAGGATCGAACAGAGTCATGTGCCCCCCATCTGGGCTGGCTGATAAGAAACTCTGGGTGCTTTTTCCTTTGGCTGTACTGAAAAATTAAACTACACAAGCTCATTCTTGTGTGTGGGAACCCTCACTCTGGCCCCAGCCCCTAACTTGAATAAACACCCCAAGCCTTTGTTTCTCAACCACTGCTCTGCCCAGAAAGCCACATCACATAAGCAATAAACCTTCCACATCTGTGTATGTGGCATCACAAATCTTGATGCCAATACTAAATTTTCTATGTGACTTCACTCTGCTTCTGTAGAGTAGTAACAACACAAAGTGTATTGGAATAAAACAGCTGTAGTCTCAAGGAACAGATCCCTTCTGCAGCAACAGGGCAAACAAGAAGTAACTGTGGACAGCAAAGATTCTCCAAAAGTGTTCTAGTAAGACTAGAAGCAAAAAAAAAAGTCTCTTTTCTTCTCGTTGTTGCCGCACAAAGCCAGAGACATCCATCCAGAGGTGCATAGTTGAGACACATATGCTACAAGCAGAAATCATTTTATCAAAGCAGAAACATTTTTCATGTTGCTGATAGTCTATTGAGGTTATTTTCACCCAAAATTCACACAAAAGTATTCGTCTCTAAATAGAAGTAGGACATAGATTCCAGCAATAGTTCCATCCCATAAACAAGTTCAATGAGATCAATACTGCAGGCCCTGAAATCAAGATTATGAGATTAAAATCCAATTTACCAACCAAGAAAGAAGTGTTCATGACTTTGGTGAATGTCTTGAATAGAAAAATCAGTTTGTCATCTTGAAATATATATAGGACACTGCATTTGATAAATGGGACACAGATGTTGTCAACATCCTTCTCTGATTTAAAAAAAAAATCTTTAAAAAACACATCATTTTCCTCTGAAAAGATTTAGGAGAAAGGCATTAGATACTGTACTAAAAGTACTGAAGAAATGTTTTCCCTTCTTTCTTTATCAGGTTTTATTCTTATTTCCTCTGCATCTTAGAAGCCAAGAATGGAACTGCTCTGAAAGATGGAACTTCAGGAAATTATTTCTGTCTGTGCTTTGTAATTTCACAAGTCATTTTGTATCTGATATTCATTTCCTGCTAGTGACTAAATGGATGTCTTTAATGTCTTTTAACAGATGAAAGCCCAGGATATAGGTAAGCAAAAACTTTATCACTGATCCCCATCAGCCAGTGATTACTAAGTATTATCCATCTATGATCACAAGAGAAAGACAACAGGAGAAAGAGGTGGATTCATTTAGAAAGTATTACATCCCCTGCAGAGTCACAGTTTGCTTCTGGACAGTCACATTTATAAGAGCAGGGATAAGAGTATTTGAGTAATTTTTTAACTTACATTAATAACTAGTAGCTACAGTGTCTCATTCATCTCATTTGCCACAGCATTAATATACCATGCAGCATGTGGTAGGTGCATGATAAATGCAAAGGAAGTGAACGAGTGCATTAGAACCATTGGGTATTTTCGCCAAGTGTCTGTTTATTTTACATTAATATAAATTATACTAATTAAATATTCATATAGCCAAGGCATTATAATTTAAAGTTTTATAATGACATGCATGATCTAAATTACAATAACTGAACAATGCTCAGTGAAAAATAACACTGACACGTCTCCCTGGATATGTTAGTAAGAGAATCTTCAAGATACACTCTCAGCGTTGGAGGTTCTTGGTCAGGGAATTTTCTTTTAACTTTACTAGATGTTGCCAATTTGTTCTCCAAAATGGCATATCAATTCAAACTTCCTCAAGCTGCGTACAAAGAGTTTTCATCAATCCACACCTTTGCTAGCACTTGGACTCTTCATCATATTTTTTTCATGATGGAGTAGTGATTGTGATTTTTATGTTTTCTGATTTGTAATGAAATGGAACATCTTTTAACATTTTATTGATTACTCAGGTTTACTTTTCTGATCTGCTGTAAATTATCCCATACCTCTCCTCCCCGCCCCCATCTTTCAACTGACTTTATCTTCTTCCTATTGATTTGAAGGAGTTCTTATGTATCTTAGTACTAACCCTCTGTTGGGAATATGCACTGATAATATATTCAGTGATTGCCTTTTCCACTTCTTCAAGGTGTTTTTGATGCAGTGTCTATTTTGATAAGATTGAGTTCATTGAGTTTCTTTTCTTTTAATTGCATTCATTTATTTGTAGCTGCGCTGGGTCTTTGCCTGCAGGGGCTTTTCTCTAGTTGTGGTGCATGGGCTCCTGTTGCAGAGCGTGGGCTCCAGGGCATGTGGGCTTCAGGAGCTGTGGCCACTGGTGCCAGGAGTTGCAGGCACCAGGCTTTCGGGCACAGGCGCATAGTTGAACATGGGCTTCCTCCATGGCATGTGTGATCTTCCCACAACAGGGATCAAACCTCTGTCTCTTACACTGACAGGCAGATTCTTTACCAATGAGCCTCCAGGGAAGCCCAGCTTTGATATTTTTATACTTTGAAATAATCAGATTATTGAATGTGGTGGCTCTTGTGTCTGTCTTCCTCTAATGAGCCAGATCAATCTTCCCCAGAAACCATGTTGAAGAGACATAAAATTAAATTGGCACTTATCCCATGTCACAGATACCAAAGATTCAAGAGGGTCTCTCCCAGGATAAGAAGGCTGAGAGCACTGGCAATGCGCAGGCGAAAAGGATCATCAAGATATTTCACTTTTACAGACACATGACTGACCACAGATGATAATCAAGTTACCCCATGATTTCTGGTTTCAAGTGTACAATTGAGCTTAAGTTTGATGATTCAATTCTCCAGTAAGACAAGCAAACCAAAAATCTAGGGAAAGTATAAGGGGATCATCTGTTTAAAATTTGGTTTGAAGATGAACAAAATTGCAGGGGATTACTTTGGCCAGTTGGCAGATCACCACAGGATTCCCAGTGCTGGGGCACAAACACTTCTGGAAATATCACTGGTCTCAGTATTGTCAGTGAGCCAAGTGCCATTGCCACAGCTTAGAGCTTTAACAGAATAGTTACTGTCAAATGAAATTTATTGATCTTCTTTGACACAAGAAGCAGTGTTGTATTATGTATTAATCCTCCTTTTGAAGAAGAAATATTTGACGTCTAGGGACTAGAGACATCTTTTTGTGTGCAGAAAACTTCATTAACCAAGGGTCAATCATTTCAATGTTAAGTTCAGGGGAAACATAAGATTAGTGAGAACAAGAAGGGTAACTGATGCTTCTCATGTTTGTGAACAGTTGAAACACATAAGTTTTTGGCATCTTGGACAAGATTTAGATTAATTCCATCTATATCTTCCTCACCCATATTCATTTTGATAACTGAATGATGGCATGTCTTGTGGCATGCTGGCCCATGTGGTGAAAGCCCTCATGAAGTCAGTGAAGACACATCACAGGTCCATGGCCATGCTGGTGGTGGGTATCTCGCATCCTCCAGATTTGGAAGTTCCGTGGTCAGAATTTCAGCTGGGCCAGAAACACTGACACTATTGCTTATGGTGCTGTGATGTGCTGTGCTAAGTCGCTTCAGTCACGTCCCGCTCTCTGTGTCCTTATGGACTGTAGCCCGCCAGGCTCCTCTGTTCATGGAATTCTCCAGGCGAATATACTAGAGTGGGTTACCATACCCTCCTCCTGGGGGTCTTTCCGACTCAGGGATTGAACCCGTGGCTCTTACGTCTTTTGCACTGGAGGTGGGTTCTTTACCACTAGCAGGACCTGGGAAGCCCTTGCTTATGACACAACTGTTCAGAAAGCCATCTTGATTAGAGAAAAATCTGACCATGTCTAGAATTTGCTGTTCATGGAGGCTCTTGTTGTTTCTTGCTATTATAGCTACTGACACCATCATTCTGCCAAGTAGACACGAACTGTCATTACCTACTTAAAGGAACAGACTTTTGCTCTCATTCAGCTCTGTGAAGTTGAATGTGCAGTAACCAAGAACATTAATATATCAAGCAAGTTTGAGCTCATAGATGTTTTGTAAATTAAAGAAACATTTAATAGATATAAAATAGAAGTAGAGTCACAGATGTAGAAAACAAACGTATGGCTACCAGGGGACAAGGGATAAATTGGGAGATTGGGATTGACATATATATCCTAATTTATGTAAAATAGGTAATGAATAAGAACCTACTTATAGCACAGAAAACTCTATTCAATACTGTGTATTAAAAAATTACAGAAAAAAATGGGAAAAAGTCTTTTCAAAAAAGAGTGAATATATGTGTATGTTTAACTGATTCACTTTGCTGTGCACCTGAAACTAATATAACACTGTAAATCAATGGTACTCCAATTAAAAAAAAAAACCCTTTAAAAAGAAATATTTAATAAAGATGTCTTCAGCATCTTCAATGTGTCTACTGTACACAGGATATATAGAAACAGGATAAAATTATGACAAAGGCCATTTGCACAAGTAATATCTTGAGCAGACAGTCTAAGAAGTGGGAAAACACAAAGCTAGAAGAATCAAAAGACAGGTTATTCTCACAAATTTCTTCAAACCCTTGGATTCACCATGAAAACCAAACTGGAAGTTGAAGAACATCAAGGAAAGATCAATAATCATAACAAATAGATAAGTCTTGACTAATGCAATAGAAACATCAATTAGTTAGACAAGAATCAGACTGCTGAGAAGAAAGAATATATATAACAAACCAAAAAAAAAAAAAAAAAAAAAGGTGAGAGGAGAGAGAAGGCCTAAAACCTCATCGTCCTCAGCTGTACCAGAAGGTAGGCAGCCTACCAGGAGGAATGCCTGGAAGAATCCTCAGGATGGAGCTCATCTATAAGGTGATTACAGATTCGAGTTTTCCCTGGAATCTCTTGGTTTATGACTCTTATCTTGAGCTAAATATTGACAGTGCCACCTCCATTTCAAAAGAATCCCAGTTTGGAGGACAGTTGTCACTATTCATCTTGACCCAGTATTGAAGAGTTTAGCGAAACCAGCGAGCAGACAACATAGTCCACATAATCACAGAATTTGTAATAAGAAACTTTGTCAGTTTTCAAAAAATAATATATGTACTTCAGTATAAATGCATGCGTGGGCATTCTGAATACTTGTATGTGGGAGCACAAGAAAAATGAATTTACTGCCATTGATGGTTCTGAAAACAAGTGGAAGATGCAATTCATGTCCTGAATAATAAGGTTTTTTTAAAAAAATAGGCAACATATAAAATAGAAATATTGTATCAGAAATGTTTTACAAAGAAGAGAAAAACAAGTAAATGAGTTACAACACTAATAGTAATTGTCCTTGGAGTGGGGGGTTAAAAGTGCTTGGGTATTTTGTTTCTTTATACTTTCTATAGTTACCATTTGTTTCACAGAAAGCACATTTACTTTTATAATCAGAAAAGTTGTTTTTAAATGTTCAGAGTGACTCCAAGAAAAGCCAATATAACTGCAGAATACAAGACATAAATTCCAAAAGGCTGAAAAAAAAAGGATGAGCAAGAGTATACTATGAATACAAATCAAAACCTGAGATCTAGATGTGTGGCAATACTTCAACCCAAAAGGCATTGAGGAAGACAAAGAACAAGTTTTACGCTAAAGGTCGGAATTTACAAACAGCCATAATAAATCTATGTACCCAAATAACATAACAACAACCTTCAAAATTCAGAAATTACAAGAAGGAGAAGCAAGAATAAACAAAAATTTAGAAACTC
>SJYC01010516.1:0-27043 GCA_006408675.1 Madoqua kirkii | reverse complement strand
AGGGATGGTACGGGGAGGGAGGTGAGAGAGGGGTTAAGGATGGGGGACACATGTACACCCGTGGTGGATTCATGTTGATGTATGGCAAAACCAATACAATATTGTAAAGTAAAAAAAAAAAAAAGAAAGAAAGAAAAATAAATAAATAAAACGAAAAAATAATGTTACCTCAAAAGATTTTAAAAATAGGCAAACAATTAGCTAACCTTAACAAGAATTTTAAGAACACACAACCAAAATAAGAAGCTGCAAGTCAGAAGTAACAACCAAAACAGCAAATTTAAAATCTTGGAGATTACTTCACAGTTGTATGCCAAATAGAGAACAGATATATTGAAAACCTCAAAGAAATGTGTAATTTTCCAGGAAAATATAATTTATGAAAAGTGACACCAACAAAGGTTTTTTGAAAGTATATTTAACCATGTCACTGTTCTAGAAGAAACAGTGAAATAGTTGAAGAATTACCCTGCTCCCATGTAAGCACTAGATCTGTAGGCCATCACATGTGATAATCTTCTAACTATTAAAGAATGGATAATGTCAATCTATTCAAAGTGCTCTAAATCAGAGACTTAAAAAAAATGCAAAACTCCTAGATTCTTTTATTGAAGTGAGCATGACATTGAAACCAAAGTCTGATGAAGATTACATACACAGAATATCATGGACCACTCTAAGTGACACCAACAAAGGTTTTTTGAAAGTATATTTAACCATGTCACTGTTCTAGAAGAAACAGTGAAATAGTTGAAGAATTACCCTGCTCCCATGTAAGCACTAGATCTGTAGGCCATCACATGTGATAATCTTCTAACTATTAAAGAATGGATAATGTCAATCTATTCAAAGTGCTCTAAATCAGAGACTTAAAAAAAATGCAAAACTCCTAGATTCTTTTATTGAAGTGAGCATGACATTGAAACCAAAGTCTGATGAAGATTACATACACAGAATATCATGGACCACTCCAAATCTTAAATAGGATACTAGCAAACAACATTCAACAACACCTTTCAAAAATATATATGTCTGAGTGAACTCCAGGAGTTGGTGATGGACAGGGAGGCCTGGTGTGCTGCGATTCGTGGGGTCACAAAGAGTAGGACACAACTGAGCGTCTGAACTGAACTGAACTGATGACTAAGTTAAGTTTATTCAAGAATTAGAGAAAAGATTAATATTGAAAAATCCATTAGTATAAAATATATTTAAATGGGTTTGTATGCTAGAGAACAAATAGAGAACAAATTTTAATATAAAGTATAATATATATAAAAATCCATTAATATGTGAAAGTCACTCAGTTGTGTCCAACTCTTTGCTACCTCATGGACTGTCCATGGAATTCTCTAGGCCAGAATACTGGAGTAGGTAGCCTTTCCCTTTTCCAGGGAATCTTCTCAACCCAGGGATCAAACTCAGGTCTCTTGCACTGCAGACAGATTCCTTATTAGCTGAGCCACAAGGGAAGCCCATATTTATATATAATTATTATAATACATAGTAATGTTAATTTATAATATAATATTAATTTGTATATTGATATTTTCTATTATATTAATATTACATTTTATTATAATCATATTGATATATTAATTATATGATTATATATTATGAATATAATTATTATATTAATATTATACAATAATATATTGCTATTTATTGCAATTTATTAATTTTATAGTATATAGTTTATTATCTTAAGAGATTAAGGGGAAAATTATAATTCTTAAGTCTCCAAATAAACTCTTCTCTTATATGCAGCTCTTGCATTTTTTTTTTTTTTGGTTCAGTTCAATTCAGTCGCTCAGTCATGTCTGACTCTGTGACCCCATGAATCACAGCACGCCAAGCCTCCCTGTCCATCACCAACTCCCAGAGTTCACTCAGACTCACGTCCATCGAGTCAATGATGCCATCCAGCCATCTCATCCTCTGTCGTCCCCTTCTCCTCCTGCCCCCAGTCCCTCCCAGCATCAGAGTCTTTTCCAATGAGTCAACTCTTTGCATGAGGTGGCCAAAGTACTGGAGTTTCAGCTTTAACATCATTCCTTCCAAAGAAATCCCAGGGCTGATCTCCTTCAGAATGGACTGGTTGGATCTCCTTGCAGTCCAAGGGACTCTCAAGAGTCTTCTCCAACACCACAGTTCGAAAGCATCAGTTCTTTGGCGCTCAGCCTTCTTCACAGTCCAACTCTCACATCCATACATGCAGTATACATAAGGGATACATGCTTATAATTTGTTTTTCTTTTATTACAAAGGATCTCAACCAAGAACTTAGAAGTATAGAGGAAAAAATATTTTTCCTCCTTTATTCTATTAATTCAGTTTAAATGTAAACAAAACTTCATATGTTAAAGATGCATCAGTTCAGTCACTCGGTCTTGTACAAACAACTCTTTGAGACCGCATGGACTGCACGCCTGGCTTCCCTGTCCATCACCAACTCCCTGAGCTTGCTCAAATTCATGTTCATCAAGTCGGTGATACCATAATGACGATGCATAATGAAGTATTTAAAGACCGTTAAATGGAAGCATATTATATTTTGAGATTTTATTTGAGCAAAAATTGATGGGTATCAGGCAAAGCCAAACAAAAAGTTATTAGCACTCCACAAACAGGTCATCAGGGGGACTTTCACAGAGAAAAGGTGGAAGCAAAGTAAGAAAATTATTGATTGGCTACAGCCTAAACCCTCACTGGCTGCCTGTGATGGTTGTCCTTCAGTTTCAATATTATAACTTGAGGCTCTGACAGATTTAGACTTTGGTTTGCTTATATAGACCTCCACAGCTTTAGAGTTACCTCAGTCTACAGGTCTCATTTCATTAATTTTACACGGTGAAACAATATGATGTCATGGACTTGTTTTCAAAACTTATGAGAGTGAAAGTCACTCAGTAGTGTCCGACTCTTTGTGACCCCATGGACTGTAGCCTACCAGGCTTCTCTGTCCATGAGATTTTCCAGCTCAAGGGTACTGGAGTGGGTTGCCATTACCTTCTCTAGGAGATCTTCTCAACCCAGGGATTGAATCCAGGCCTCCCACATTGTAGGCAGACGCTTTACTGTCTGAGCAAGGGGAAATAAATGAAATATAATGAGCAAAATATTGATGAAACTGCACTTAAATTTTTCCAGGGCTTTTTGATTTTGTTTGTTTTTATTTGATTTTTTGCATTCTTCAGTTACCATTAACTGGCCTGGCCAGTCCTCGGGTGTTACTGAGTATTACTGAAGACTAAGCATAATTGACTCAGCCAAGCTGTAACCTACTGGCTTTGGTACAAAGTTTAGCTCTCCTTGGGTTTACTCTCCACTTGCCTTGAATACAAGGGGCTGGGAGGAGTGGTTTATAAGGCAGAGAATCTGAACACTGTGGCCTGCCCCTTGAGGATGGACACAGATATTGCAGACTAAGGCACTTTCAGAGAGGAGATGCAGCTGAGGGGAAGCTAACACACTGATTAGCAACTTCGGTGCTACTTTCATAAGTGTGGGAGGAGCCAGTCTTCGAAGCATCAGCTTTGCATGCTCTATTTCAATTTCAAAAATACCGTCTCTTTGACACATGAACCTGTACTAAGTTCCACGTCTATCTGGCTACCATCTTCTTCACCAGCTCATTGTGACAAGGAGTGAATGGGGATCAGGAGTTACTATCATTTCTTTATAGCTGAGGCAAGTGGCAGTGATACACACAAGGCGCAGAGCAGATGGTTCTGGGAGAAGTAAGTAAACTGCTGTTGATTTCTGTAAATTAACTATTCTGCATCTTTGGGGAATTGTGTTACATTCGAGGCAATTTTCAAAATAACTAATAATGATCCTTTAAGACCATCCCCTCATTTAAAAAATTTCTTTTACGACTCTTCTATGGAAAGTCTGGGCTTCCCTGGTGGCTCAGCAGTAAAGAATCTGCCTGCCAATGCAGGAGACACAAGTTTGATCTCTGGGATGGGCACATTCCATGGAGAAGGAAATGGCAACCTATTCTAGTATTCTTACCTGGAAAATAATACCATGGACAGAGGAGCCTTACAGGCTATAATCTATAGAATAGGACATGACTTAGTGACTGAATGACAACATGGAAAATCTACATCATCAGCATCTATGGGTATTGGAATAGTAAGAAATAGATTGGAAAGTCAGAGAATATCCTGCTTACATAGGCCCTAAGAAGCAGGCTGAGGAGTTGGTGACATTGCTGAAAAGTTCATAAAAGAGCAAGGTGAATTGAGAAAGATTGATGAAAATTGGAACATCAACCAGAAGGTTCAGCAATAAAGGCTTGATCTTCAAAAGCAGCAGTAAAAACACGGAGGAGGCAAAATATCTGACAAATATTCCAAAGTGAGAAATTATTATTTTGATGACCCTGGAGTTAAGCAGTGAGGGAGAATTAAAAAATTAAAGATGGCTTGGAAGTTTCTGATTTGGAAAAACTAAATTGTAATGATACTCCATACAGATGTGGAATTAAGAAGGGAAGCCACAGTGAAGGGAACACAGTTATTTGGTCTCTGATCAGCAAGAATTGAAAGTAGAGTAAGAAAGACATCTTGAAGAAAAAACTCTGTACATATCATATCTATATGCCCAATTCTCTAATTCCTTTATATACATGTATTGAATTTTGGAAAAAGTAGAATTCTAGAAGTTCAGGCAATTTTCACTCTTTTAAGAGGATAATTCTGGGCCCAGGAAACTAATATTGAAGTGAATTTGTTAATAGAGGATTAGACACTGGGTGGGCTGAGAGTTTAAAATGTCTTGAAAAAGTGAAACTGTTAGTTGCTTAGTTGTATCTGACTCTTTGCAACCCCATGGACTGTAGCCTGTCAAGTTCCTCTGTCCATAAATTCTCCAGGCAAGAATACTGGAGTGGGTTGCCATTCCCTTCTCTAGGAGCTCTTCCAGACCCAGGAATCAAACCCAGATTTGCATTGCTGGCAGATTCTTTACCATCTGAGCCACTAGGGAAGTCCTTAAGATCTCTTTAAGGCTATTGAATCATTCTTGCATTTATTTCACATCACTGACTATGAGAGCTTTACCAGCTGTCTAATAATCTGAGCCATAGGAAATTTAATAAAATTTATTTTGCTTTAAATTATAGTCATCGTGAAGTGTTTTAATTACCCATGGGTAAAATTCAACTGGTAATAAGAGGTTTGGAATACACAAATTTGACAGTCAAGTGATTACCATAGTTGGTGCTATTGCCTTCAGAGAAAACAGCAATCTCATTTCATTTGGAAGCCAGTGCATCATATTTCAGCATGTCAGTTTTCAATCAGTGATCATCCAAGCCAATTGTAGGCTATTTCCCAAGAGAAATGGCTCTAAATGTACACCTAGCTCTCTAATTTTATAAACATATGGATCTTGTTGCAATTTGACCATCATGTAAAAGTTAACTCCTTAAAACGGAGAGTGGAGCTCTCCTTAACCTAGTAGTTTTTAATCTTGCTGTACAGTGGAATAACCTAAAGAACATTTTTAAAAAGCATATTGATTTATAGCTCTTACCTCCTCCTTTCATGCTAACTGGTCTGGAGTATGGTCTGAATAACAAGTTTTAGATTCTCTCCAAGTAATTGTAATGTGAAGTTACATTTGAAAATATCTGCTGCTTTCCTAAATATCCTTTAAAGTTAAGTTTTCTTTATACTTTTTAAACAATTTCTTGAAGTTATGAAAGCATTAATTAGAATATACACTGATGGGAGGAGGAAAAATGCCAGAGAGAATAACAAATCATTGCAAAGACCAAAAAAGGTAGTTTTCTAGGAAGCAGGAGGGCACTTTAGGGAGAAAATTATTATTTGGGGAAATTGTTTAAAGACTTTTAGATGGACAAGGTGAGAACCAATTACTTTGTGTAGAAAATGAGTTTTTCCAAAAAATGGAATTTTTTGGTTTATAATATGGTGGGAAAAAAGATATTTCCTTTCGACAGATTGTCTATTTCCTATTGTTTTGTCATTTGATTGACTGGCAAACAGGTTTGATTTTCTTAAAATGATCATTTTGTTGATTCTTCGGGCAGCTGAGAAACGGTTGGCTGGTTGGTTGGCTTGGGGAGGAGCAAAAGAAGAAACTGGGAGACAGTTTTAGAATGCCCTTCATATGATGCCACTAGGCTAGATCCTAGGATCCAGAGAGAAATAACCAAGGAACAGCTTCTTTGGTAGGGTTTGGTTATTGGAGCTTTCAAGCAGCAATGTCAAGTAACTTTCTTTTCCATGTTGGGATTTCCCTCTTGATTCTCCACCTAATTCTTCTATAATGATTTGCTAATAATCCCACTACTAGCTCTCTGTTGGTGTGCTCTTAAAGAATGAAGAAAGAAAGCCGTGTTCATATCTGTCATGAACTGGAACAACCTGTACTAGCGGAAATGAACCATCAAGTCAGGAAAAAGCTGTTGGGTGATAGGCGCCAAGCAGGAATCCTATAGGGACTCCACTGCAGGTTTCTGCAATTACACAGGAAAAAATACTGAGATGCTTTATTTAGAGATGAAAGGAGTAAACAACTTCAGAAAGCTTAAGAAACTGAGAGATGTATGCCTTCATCTAAGGTGACCTGGTTCCAGATAATTCTAAATGCATTGCAAGAGAGATTTCTGGCACTGTTCAAGATCCATGTTTTTTCTCCTCTTCTTGAGAACATCTCTAACCAGTATTTCTTGCCCTCTTTCCTATTAGGTTGGGTCATGTGATAGAGTTCCAGATGATGGAAAGTGAGTAGAAAAAATTTAAAGCACTTACAGGCTTAACTTCTTGAACTTCTCATAGGATCTTCCATGTTCTTTCTCTTTACTTACTAAGTAGCTGAAAGCAAAACTTTTGGTATAGATATTTGAGAATACTTTGGAGGATGACAGAACCACCAAATAAAACAGTCTAGGTATTTGAATCATCACAGGAAAAGCTGCCCATCAAACCCTCTTTGGACTGTGAAAAAAGATCAAAACATTTATTTTGTTAAGACACAGAAATCTGAGTGTTTCTTACAACAGCTAGCAACTAGTTTTACTTAACTTGACAACATACTGAGTGACTATCCAAGGCCAAAGAACCACATTCTGGACTTCCCTGGTGGTCCAGTGGTTGGGAGTCTGCCTTCCAACGCAGAGGACAGATCTAATCCTGTATTAGTTCCTGGACACCTATTAGTCCCTGGTCAGGAAACTAAGATTCCACATGCGAGGGGCAAGTGTACCCACGCTGCAACTAAAGAGTCTGTGAGCCGTAACTACTGAGCCTGTGCACTCAGAGCCCATGCACCACAGCAAGAAACCCTTGCACCACAACTAGATAGAGCCCATGTGCCCCAATGCAGACCTAGCACAGTTAAAATTTTAAAATAATAATAATAAAACCGACATTAAAAAAATAAAAAGAATTCCATTCTGTACAGTCATCCACCAAACCAAACACAGCCTTAATATGTTGAAAAGAATTCAAATCATAAAAAGTATTACTTTTGAAAAACAAAAGTGTTTTCTGACCACATGGAATTAAATTAGGAAGTCAACAACAGAAAGAAATCTGGAAAATTACTAAATATTTGAAAGCTAAATAACACCCATCTAAGAAACCCATGGGTCAAAGAAGAAATCGAAAGGAAAATTCAAAAGTATTTTGAACAGACTGAAAATGAAGACACAGGATTTTCAAGTTTATGTATTAATATTAAAGCAAAACTTTGGGAAATTTGTGGTTGATTATGATTCATTCTTTAGTAGATCTGTATCCCATCTCTTCAGTTTTGTCCCTTTTTTCCTCATTTTCTTTCTGTCCATGTGAAGATGGAAACTATGATTTCATCTTATATGCATATTCCATTACTGTACATAACTGAAACCAGCCCTTCTCTTTAAATTCCCTATATTACCCTTTCAAAAGTCAAGTTACAGTCACTGACCATGAAAAAATAATTCTGGTCACGTTCCCACTCCTCCTGTATCGTTTTGATGATCTCCTTTTGAGTCGACCTGTACATGATTCCATGGGGTCACTAAGAGTCAGACACGACTGAGTGACTTCACTTTGGCTTTTCACTTTCATGCCTTAGAGAAGGAAATGGCAACCCACTCCAGTGTTCTTGCCTGGAAAATCCCAGGGATGGGGGAGCCTGGTGGGCTGCCGTCTATGGGGTTGCAGAGTTGGACACGACTGAAGCGACTTAGCAGCAGCAGCAGCAGCACATAATTCCTACTCATTTCCCTTGACCATTTTAGTCGACTCTTTTTCAGACTTCTGCAGCTCCACTGTGTATTCCTCATGACCTTAGAACTGCATATATTATCCAAAAGATTATATTTTCAGGGTTTTTTCCATTGCCTTTCGGTAATTCCTTCCATTTGGACGCACTGCTGTCTGCATTCCAGAACGTGACTTGCCAATATCGTCAATATACAATCAACTGTTACTGCTGTATCTTGTTCTGGAGATAAAACTTAGAGTGCAAAGTTTATCATGTTTTACATATTTTTGGAATCAGATTTTCCAAGATACATTACTGGAGTTTGGCCATGATAATCAAATCCTGCTCTTAAACTCTTTTGTCACTCTTCAATGTTTTGCCTAATCCAGTGAAGTATATCAATTTAATGTCTTTTGTGTTTCATGTCTAGTCACCTAATATTTTAAACGACATCATGTTAAATACATAAATCAATGCTCTTCTTCAAAGGCAGCATGTAAATCTTACTAATTTTTATTAGAACACAATAAACTGCCATTAATATAGCACTTTAGAACTGCTAAGTAAAACCAACACCTTTTATTTAGAATGACAAGTTAATAATCACTGCCATCTGCAGGCAACCAAAAAAATCTGATTTATACCAACCTGTTTGATCAAAGGCAATTTTAAATGAACAAAATAATTATATTTCCAGGGAATAATACACTTACAGATAAAAACAGAGTTGGTTATTTTCTTCCCTCCACATTTGCATTGGAACAAACAGCACCCAGAGCAAACAGAAGACTAACCTTGAGCAAAAAGCAATTGCATCGGCCACTCTGAGGTCACAGTCCTTACTGGTAAACATAGAATGAAAGACAAGATGAGATATGAAGGGGAATAGATGTGTCCTCTAATAGAATTCTTTTGGAGCATCACTACTCTCAGTTGACAAATTCAGTTCATTTGTTTCAGCTTCCTGTGCCACTCTTTCTGAGCAAATCAGTAGTATAATTTTCTTGATAAGCCCAAATGATAAGCAGTCTTATGCAGAATATCTGCATGGTACCCATACTCAACACAAACCTATGTTACTTATTAGAGCATGAAATTGATGTGCTCCCATTCATTAAGCTTGCATATATGAACACAGTGGGGAGAAATTACATCAACTGAAAACATGTTTTTGCGTAGTGTTTTCTCAAGTATTTTTATGAAGTATTTTAATTAGTATTTTTGTTTAAGACAGTTAGATGATGGTCTAACTCTGTGTTTCTCAATGGCACCTGCTATTGGCATTCATGAAGAACAAGTCCTCATTATTCTGTGCATTGCAGGATGCTTAGTACTTCTGGGCCCCATCCACTGAGTGTCAGTAGAATCTTCGCATCATATGAGAATCAAAATGCTCCCACATATTTTAAAATGGGCCCTAGGGCAACAACAACCTTGCCCTCTTTCCCAATAAAGGACATTTTGGTAATGTTTCTCACTAGAGTTGATGGATTTAGTAAGTTCTTTCCCTACTGTATGGTCAATGATTCTTTAGAGAAATTTTAAACCAAAGATAAAAAGGAAAATTAAATCTGGAGGATAATTTGTACAGGAACCTAAAAATACTCATCTCTGCTTCTACCTTTTGCTAAATAATGCCTACGAGAGGGTCTAAAGTTAGAAATCTTAAAATGTTAAATTCTATATGACCTAAAAAGAAGAAGAAGAAAACAAATGACAACCAAGAAACATATATGCAAGGCATAATAACTGTAATATATAAAGATCTCGCTTCATGAATGAAAGCCTTGTCATGGAGAAGCGGCGTGCATAACTCAATGAAGCTATGTGCCATGCTGTGCAGGGCCACCCAAAACAGATGGGTCACTGTGAAGATTTCTGACAAAACATGGTCCACTGGAAAAGGACATGGCAACTGATTACAGTATTCTTGCCTGGAGAACTTCATTAAACAGTATAAAAAGGCAAAAATATATGAAACTGGAAGATGACCCCCATGTTGGAAGGTATGCTACTGGGGAACAGCAGAGGACAATTACTAATAGCTCCAGAAAGAATGAAGTAGCTCGGCAAAAGCGGAAACAACAATCAGTTTTGGATGTATCTGGTGGTGAAAATGAAGTCTGATGCTGTAAAGAATATTGCACAGGAACTTGGAATGTTAGGTCCATGAATCAAGGTAAATTGGATGTGGTCAATCAGGAGATGGCAAGAGTAAACTTCAACATTTTAGGAATCAGTGAACTAAAATGGACAGGAATGGGAAAGTTTAATTCCAGTGACCATTATATCTACTACTGTGAGCAAGGACCCCTTAGAAGAAATGGCATAGCCTTCATAGTCAACAAAAGAGTCCAAAATTCAGTACTTGGATGCAACTTCAAAAACAACAGAACAATCTCTCTTTGTTTCCAAGGCAAACCATTCAACATCACACTAATCCTTTCTCTGTCTCTCAACCACTGATGCTAAAGAAGCTGAAGTTGACTGGTTCTATGAAGACCTACAACACCTTCTAGAACTAACACCAAAAAAAAAAAAAAGATTTCCTTTTCATCATAGGGAATTAGAATACAAAAATAGAAAGTCAAGCTGCTGCTAAGTCACTTCAGTCACATCTGACTCTGCACAACCCCATAGGTGGCATCCCATCAGGCTCCCCCATCCCTGGGATTCTCCAGGCAAGAACACTGGAATGGGTTGTCATTTCCTTCTCCAATGCATGAAAGTGAAGTCACTCAGTCATGTTTGACTCTTTGCAACCCCATGGACTGCAGCCCACCAGGCTCCTCCGTCCATGGGATTTTCCAGGCAAGAGTACTGGAGTGGGGTGCCATCACCTTCTCCGAGAAAGTCAAGAGATACCCAGAATAACTGGAAAGTTTGACCTCTGAGTACAATATGAAGCAGGGCAAAGGCTAAGAGAGTTTTGTCAAAATAACATGCTGGTCATGGTAAATACCCTTTTCCAACAACCCAAGAGATGACCCCAAACAAGGACATTACCAGATGGTCAACACTGAAATCAGACTGATGATGTTTTTGCAGCCAAAAATGGAACATCTTTATACTGTCAGCAAAAACACAATCTAGAACTGACTGTGGCTCAGAGCATGAGCTCATTGCAAAATTCAGGCTTGAATTGCAGAAAGCAGGGAAAACCACTAGGTCATTCAGGTATGACCTGAATCAAATCGCTTATGATTAGACAGTGGAAGTGACAAATACAGTCAAGGGATTAGATCTGGTAGACAGAGTGCCTGAAGAACTATGAACGGAGGTTCATGACATTGTACAGAAAGCAGTGACAAAATCATCCCAAAGAAAAAGAAATGCAAGAAGGCAAAGTGGTTGCCTGAGGAAGCTTTACAAATAGCTGAGAAAAGAAAAGAAGAGAAAGGCAAGGAAGAAAAGGAAAGATATACCCAACTGAAGGCAGAGTTCCAGATAATAGTAAGGAGAGATGAGAAGGCCTTTTTAAATGAAAAATGCAAAGAAATAGAGAAAGACAATAGAATGGGAAAGACTAGAGATCTCTTCAATAAAATTAGAGATATCAAGGGAACACTTCATGCAAGGAGGGGCACAATAAAGGAAAGAAACTGTAAGAAGCAGTTTCTAAGAGAAGCAGAAGAGATTAAGAAGCCTTGACAAGAATACACAGAAGAACTATACAAGAAAGGTCTCAGTGGATAACCACGATGATGTGGTCACCTGGAGTGTGAAGTCAAGCAGGCCTTAGGAAGCATTACTATGAACAACGCTAGTGGGTTGCCATGCCCTTCTCCAGTATATACAGAGTGCATCATGAGAAATGCCAGGCTGGATGAATCACAAGCTGGAATCAAGACTGCTGGGGGAAATACCAACAACCACAGATATGCAAATGATATCACTCCAATGGCAGAAAGTGAAGAACTGAAGAGCCTCTTGATGAGGGTGAAAGAGAGTGAAAAAGCTAGCTTGAAACTCATCTTTCAAAAAAACTATGATCATGGCATCTAGTCACATCACTTCATGGAAAATGGAAGGGGGAAAAGTGGAAGCAGTGGCAGACTTTATTTTCTTGAGCTCCAAAACTACTGCAGACAGTGACTGCAGCCATGAAATTAAAATACCCTTGCTCTTTGGAAGGAAAGCTGTGACACACTTGGTGTATTAAAAAAGCAGAGACATCACTTTGCCAACAAAGGTCCATATAAGTCAAAGCTATGGTTTTTCTAGTAGTCATGTAGGCATGTGAGAGTTGGACCGTAAAGAAGGCTGAGTGCCAAAGAATTGATGCTTTCAAACTGTGGTGCTGAAAAAGATTCTTGAGAGTCTCTTGGACTGCATGGAGATCAAACCAGTCAATCCTAAAGGAAATCACCTCTGAATTTTCATTGGAAAGACTGATGCTGAAGCTGAAGCTCCCATACTTTGGCTACCTGATGCGAAGAGCTGATTGATTGGAAAATACTCTGATTTGTGAAAGACTGAAGGCAAAAGGAGAAGGGGGCTGCGCAGGTTAAGATGGTTAGGCCGAATCATGGACTCAATGGACACGAATTTGAGCAAACTCCAGGGGACAGTAGAGAACAGAGGAGCCACAAAGAGTCCGACATGACTTAGCGACAGAACAACAACATAAAGAATCCCTACTTATCAATAAGAAAAAACTAATGCCCAGTGGAAAACTGAACAGGAAAAATCAGCAAGCAATTCAAACGTAAAAAATGGTTAATAATATTTTAAAAAATTCAGCTTGTTAATAATCCAGTTAGCATAAACCATATAAATTAAAGCAAAAAGTGTCATTTTAAAGTATTATTATTATAATGTTGAAAACTTTATTTAAATGAAAATACTCAGTATTGGAAGCTTCAAAGGCATGAGCAAATAGAGACCAAAATTGATGTAGTCCTTATGGAGGAAATTTGTGATAGCTATGAAAACTTGAAAAATTTGCAGTTCATTTAATCTATCAATCCAACCTTTCAGTTAAAATTAGGAATGCAATTGCAGTTATGAGTAAAGATTTGGCTACAGAGTTGCTTTTTGAATCATTATTTTTATAGTAACAAAGTAAATACAATTTACATTCTCAAAAGGAGGAAAATTAGATTAAAAGCTATTGAATAGCTAAAAATAAAATATAAACTAAAGCTAATGCCTTTGAAAAACATTTAAAGTATAGAAAACAATCTTGGTATATTGTTAAGTAGAAAAATTAGGATACAAAAAATGTATAATATAATAATATAGTATAATACCTTTTTTGGAAACATATGTGTGTGCATATACACAATATAGACATATATTTATAAGAAAACATAAAGGCAGAGAAAGAGAGAGAAAGGTGCTACATCTCCTTTGCAAACAGAGATTTTCTATCTGGTTTTCTTTTACAGACTCAAAACCTAGCATGGTGCCTGGAACAGAGTATGTATTAAGTGTAGTCATGTCAATCATATATCTAAACACATGATTAATAAGATTATGAAAATATTCACTAAAATGTTTATTAGTTATTGGGGCTGAGTGTCATAATTTTTTTCTTTTTTCTCTTTGCCTCTCCTTTTATTCTCAATTTTAGTCAATGAATAGGTATTTCTTTTAAGCTTAAAAAAAAAAGTGTAAGAAGTTACAGGGAAAGCCTTTCTTGGGAATAAATTTTTAGATTTGAAAAGGGAAGATGTCCACATAAACTGTGGGAACTTGGCTTCTAATTATCATGATCAGCTGTTTGTTAGCCATAATTTGAATTAATTCAGTAGGGATTCCTTGATAGCTCAGTTGGTAAAGAATCTGCCTGTAATGCAGGAGACTTCAGTTCGATTCCTGGCAGAGAAGGGATAGGCTACCCATTCCAGTATTCTTGGGCTTACCTTGTGACTCAGCTGGTAAAGAATCCACCTGCAATGTGGAAGACCTGGGTTCAATCCCTGGGTTGGGAAGATGCCCTGGAGAAGGAAAAGGCTACCCACTCCAGTATTCTGGCCTGGAGAATTCCAAGGACCAGATAGTCCTTGGGGTCGCAAAGAGTCAATTCAAGTGTATACACACCTGCTGTGGAAAAAGGAAAAAAAAATGTTTCCCCACCCTTTCCACCCCTGCTGCTCCACAGACTTTGGAAGTAAGACAGCAAACTTCCGAATCATCCCACCCAGCATGGGAAGCAGGGACAGGGTAAGTAGGGACACTTAAGGAGCAAGATTCTATTGCCAGCTGCATCCTAATTCTGAAGTGGTGTAAACATTACAGATAAAGATGTTAGTTAGGCTGTTTGATTTTTATGAAAGTTGGATGAGTTGCAAGCTAGAATCAAGACAGGTGGGAGAAACATCAACAACCTCAGATATGCGGATTATACCACTGTCATGGCAGAAAGCAGAGAGGAACTAAAGAACCTCTTGGTGAGAGTGAAGGAAGAGAGTGAAAGAGCCAGCTTAAAACTAAATAATTAAAAAAATAAAAAACTACAATCATGGCATCCGGCCCATTATTTCATGGGAAAATGTGGAAATAGAGACAGATTTCCTCTTCTTGGGCTCTAAAATCACTGCAGATGGTGACTGCAGCTATGAAATCATACTTCTTGGCAGGAAAGCTATGACAAACGTAGACAGCTTGCTGAAAAGCAGAGACATTACTCTACCGACAAAGGCCCATGTAGTCAAGGCTATCATCTTCCCAGTGGTCATCTACGGCCATGAGAGCGGAACTATACAGAAGGCAGAGCACCGAAGAACTGATGCCTTTGAACTACGGTACAGGAGAAGACTCCCCAAGGAGATCAAACCAGTCCATCTTGAGGGAAATCAGCCCTGAATACTCATAGGAAGGACTGGTGCTGAAGGTGAAACTCCAGTATACTGGTCATCTGATGTGAACAGCTGACTCATTGGAATAGTCCCTGATGCTGGGAAAAGACTGAGGGCAGAAGAAGAAGAGGACGTCAAAGGATGAAAAGGTTGATGGCATCACCGATGTAATGGACACGAACTTGTCAAACTTTGGGAGATGACGAGGGACAGAGAGGTCTTGCCTGTTGCAGTCCAGGGGGTCACAAAGAGTCGGACCCGACTGGGCGACTGAACAACATCATCAATTTTGTAGTTACAATGTGAGGCACAGTTTCATTGCTTTTAAAAAGTTGTTAACACTCAATTCCTGTGTAATTTCTCTGGTAACACTCAATTCCCTTGCCTAGACAAGGCAATGACTTACTACCACAAAGAGGCAAGAGTGCCACCTAGTGGCATTTTATTAAACAAGCTCATGGCTTTCAGGTACTGGAAGGAACTTGAGAAAATCAGTGGTAGTAAGGTGGAGGATGGCTCTGTGACCTAACATCCCTTACCAGCTTCAGTGCACTGAACTGCAAGCCTCCTTCCTGCTGAGAAATGGAATATTTCCTGCTATACCAGTAAACGGGATGTCACAGTCAGCAATCGCAGCCCCCCTACTTGAGCTGGTGACCCCTAAGGGGGCTCAGGCAGGAAAAGAATACCTGCTGTCTGGCACCATCAGTAAGGACTGCAGCCACTCCCTACAGTGAGCCCTGCAGAAAGGAAGCTCAGGATGGGAAAACACAGGATACTGACTCCATGAAAAGAATGACTTCAGTGACCCCAGACTCTGGCATTTTCTTATACATAGGAAAGTGCTAAATTCCTTAACTTGGGATATCTGACTTTCTTTAATTAACAATTTTCTATTAATGTTCATACCACCAGCTGTTTGGTACAAAACTTTTATATAACTTGCCTCCTCAGAGAAATTCTCTCCCAGTTACTTGAGACGCTGTACCCAGGGTTTAGAAATCTTAAAATTTTCCAGCGAATAATACATAACTCTGAACTTTTAGGTTGCATGTATTTTTTTCTGTTGATATTATCTAGGATTTTAGGACATTACATTTCATAAATTTGACAGGTCTAGTCAGCATGGGAAAGATGTCATTCTGAATTGCCACTTATCACTACCGTGAAGTAATAAAAGGGTCAAATATAAGGTTCTTCTGCAGAGTGACTATTGATCTCTCATCAGTAAGCCTAAAGGAAATCAACCCTGAATCTTCATTGGAAGGACTGATGCTGAAGCTGAAGCTCCAATACTTTGGCTCCCCGATGCGAACAGACAACTCACTGGAAAAGACCCAGATGCTGGGGAAGATTGAAAGCAAAAGAAAAAGAGGGTGGAAGAGGATGAGATGTTTGGATAACATCACAGACTCAATGGACAGGAATTTGAGCAAACTCTGGGAGATGGTGAAGGACAGGGAAGCCTGGCTTGCTATAGTCCAGGGGTCACAAAGAGTCAGACACAATTTAGTGACTGAACAACAACAAAGCCTGTTTTAGAAGACAGCCAAAATCATCCGGTTTCAGGGAGCTAGTTTCCTCTCTGCATTCACTTATTCAATCATGTAATGAACTTTTATTGGGTACCTCTAATTTCCAGGAACTTCCAGCCACTAAGAAGATAAAGATGAATAAGGTGCATTTTCCAGCTGGGAAGAAGCTCAGAATCTATCATGGGCTCCTATGCTGGATGATGCTGTTAACTCAAGAGTACCACTTCCTCCCCTTCCAGGTCTACTCTCAGAATCCCCTACACTGGGATGAGGAGCTGCCTATAAGAGGAAAGTGGCAGGAGATTTGGAAGGTGAAAAGAGAAAAGAAGGTGTGTTCTGTACTGGCAGCCACGCAGGACTCATGAGAGAATGACTGGTTCCCAGTAGCTCCCGGGAGCTCTTGGGGACCACCCTGTGGCTGCTGCACCCTGAGACTGTAAGAGTGCTTCCGAGGCAGCTTCCTGGTGGGCTTCTAAGAACCACCTGCACTGATACTTCATGTGCAGCCTCGTCATGCCAGGATTTCTTGAATACCATGAGACGGGAATTTGGACTTTACCTACTAGGACAATGGTCTTCAAATTTTTGAATGTCCATACCATCCACACAAAAAATTTAGAACATGCTACATAGTATATTTAATCAATGTACTGACGTGTTGCATGTTTTATAATGGTATACAAGAACAGAAATTTTAAAGGGAAATTTTTGAATAGAAATCCTATTTTTCCGTATCCCAATAGGTCATCTTGGGCTTCCCTGGTGGATCAGATGGTAAAGAATCGGCTTGCAATCCTGGAGACCCGGGTTCAGTCCCTACGTTGGAAAGATCCCCTTAGAGAAGGTAATGGCAACCCACTCCAGTATTCTTGCCTGTAAAATTCCATGGACAGAGGAACCTGGAAGGCTCCAATATAAGGGGTCACAAAGACTGGGATATAACTGAGTGACTAACAGTAACTATAGGCCACCTTGCATCCTGCCTTAGGTGACATGTGCCACTTTGGGGTCATGGAGGCAGAGAGGACGGTTGGTCAGCTACGCATATCAGACTTGCGATCCCATTAGACTTCTCCTCTCTTGGCCAGTGACATGCAGCAGCCCCTCTTTGCTAGCATGGCTCTCCAATGCCTGCCCTTGAGAAAGGAGGGGGCAGAGACTGCAGATCTACTCTGTCCCCTCTTTTGAGGGGCATCTTGCCTATGACGATGCGTGTGCACACACACACACACACACACACACACACACGCCACACGAGTCAAGCAGCTCTTTACCAGGATTTCCAGTGACAAAGCCTAAACAGTACACTTGTAGGAGACAGGGATGGAAAAGTTGATCTTTCAACCCACTCCCCCACCAAAAACACACGTTACACTCTCACACCTTAAGAAAGCGCTCACATCACCATCTAAACCTTCCAGATTGACTGTTTGGACATCCCCTAGGCCACTGAAAACACTCTGTGTGCATTTGATTTCTGTGCTTCACGCTTCTCCTCCCTCCCCACTACCTCCAGGTCTCACCTCCCAGCGCCTCCGTTTTGCCAGACTGGTGCTGTTTTCTCAAAAGTAAGCAAGTCCCAAATCTTGCTCATCTATTTTCACCATCTCCACTCCATGTGTGAGTGGAGACTCCACATGAGACTCCTACCTCACTCTTCTGCTCAACTTTGCCACTAAGCGGAGGGGTGTAGGAAGCCTTTGAACTTATGAGAGAGCAGAAGATAACTGGGTAACTTAACTCCCATCTGCTTTTTGTTTTCTCTGGTTATCCCGTCAAGTCTGAAAAAGAAAGTCTCAGACATCTCTCACAACGAGCATGAATCTCCTATCCATAGAGCCACAGGTTTCAAGCTGGAAATTGTCAGCTCCAAAGCTGACATCACCTTGACCTACTAAAATGTGTGGGGACTGGGCAAGCATACACATACTGTACAGAGATGCAGGGACCAAACGCAGAACATGTGGCTGTGGAGATGCCCAATGGTTAGATGGGGCCTGAGACGGAACCTAGCGTCATCACTTTAAGAGTCACACCATCCACTGAGGCTTCAATCCCAGTAGCAAACAAGAAGGGCTGGAAAGGGACTTCCCTGGTCGTCCAGTGGTTAAGACTCTGTGGTCCCAGTGCAGGTGTCCAGGTTCGACCCCTGGCAGAGAACTAGACCCTGTAACTCTAAGAACCAGAGCAGCCAAATAAAACAAACAGACCAAACAGATGGGAGAATGAGACTGACCCTACCTCTTTTGCCCTGGTCCTTTATTCCACAGAATAAAGTTTTCACGTTTCTGCAAAAGAGAGACATAGCATATGTCTTTTGAGTGAACACACAATGATAGGTCAGTCAATCAATATCTGTACTGTTACCGAGTACAAACTCACTCTGCTCACTGCAAGATAAGTCAGTGAATCTGGGACGAAGTGTTAGGATCAGGGAGGAACTTTATTCAGGAGCTGGCTGATCGTGAAAATGGCAGGCTAGAGCCTCAAAATAACCATCTTGTTGGGGCCTGGTTGCTAGGTTCTTTTATGGATCAGAGATGGTTAGCCAAATAAAACAAACAGACCAAACAGATGGGAGAATGAGACTGACCCTACCTCTTTTGCCCTGGTCCTTTATTCCACAGAATAAAGTTTTCACGTTTCTGCAAAAGAGAGACATAGCATATGTCTTTTGAGTGAACACACAATGATAGGTCAGTCAATCAATATCTGTACTGTTACCGAGTACAAACTCACTCTGCTCACTGCAAGATAAGTCAGTGAATCTGGGACGAAGTGTTAGGATCAGGGAGGAACTTTATTCAGGAGCTGGCTGATCGTGAAAATGGCAGGCTAGAGCCTCAAAATAACCATCTTGTTGGGGCCTGGTTGCTAGGTTCTGTTATGGATCAGAGATGGTGGAGGAGGTGAGGAACAAAGTAAAAAGGCTATTCAATCCTTGTAAATGTCCCCTAGAATGGGACGGGCAGGGGAATGTGTTAATTTCACTTCCTTGCAGTCCTTCATAGTTGGTAGGCTGAGGCCATCTCCCTGAGGCGGACCATCCTGTGTACTTATAATAACAAAAGCAGAAAAATAAGGGTTAAAGTCACAGAAGCTAACCCAGTATAAATTCAAAAGTAACTTTCCCGGTTACACTAAGAGCCTGCTGTTTCCAAGATCCCAAATTAGGCTCCACACTGTGTTTAAAGTTAAATAGCTAGGGTGGCTGTCCACCGGGAATTTAAAATGTGCAGAAAGAGACAAGAGAAGCAAGACACCTTATATTGCAGAGTCGTATATTCATACAACCTTTATTCTCTGTTAAGTAGAGTAGGGGAGAGGAAACTTCCTTCTACCCTAGAACTTCTAGATGCTGTGGCTGGTCTAGGAACTAAGCTGATGTATGGTAGGCATGCGTGCTAAGTCGATTCAGCTGTGTCTGACTCTGTGAGACCCTATGGACATGTAGCCCGCCAGGCTCCTCTGTCCATGGGATGCTCCAGGCAAGAATACTGGAGTGGGCTGCCATATCCTTCTCCAGGGGATCTTCCCGACATAGGGATCGGACCCACATCTCTTATGATATAAGGCAGATTAACAGAAAAAAGCATACAAATTTTATTTTACATGTATAGGAGAGTCTCCACAAGAAAATGAAGACCCAAAAAGTGAATAGGCTTAAGTACCTTTTTAAAAATTTTTGCTGAAATATAGTTGATTTACAATGGTGCATTAGTTTCTTTGTACAGCAAAATGACTCAGTTATATATATATATGAACACTCTCTTTTCATATTCTTTTCCATTCTGGTTTAGCATAGGCTGTCCATATAGTTCCCTGTGCTATACAGTAGGACCTTGTTTATCCATCCTGTATATGCTAGTTTGTGTCTGCTAATCCCAAGCTCCCACGTATTTATACATTAGGTTGAGAAGAGTAGTAATTGTGAAGAAAAAAAAAAGAAAGAAATCTGCCCACAGATTCAACCAACCATGGATCAAATTTCAGAACCCACGGATATGGAGGGATAACTGTACCACACCATTGCAGATAAGGGACTTGAGCATCCGCAGATCTTGTTGTCAGAGGGTGTTCTGGAGCCGGTCTGCCGGGTGAGGGCCGAGCCCAAGGTTTGGCTGGCAGACTTCCTTTGCCTCACTCTGTCCCTGGTGACAAGACTGTTTCCTTCCTCCTGCCGTGGGGAGGCCATCGTCACAGGGGAGCTTTAGCTCCTGTTTCCAGCAAGAAAAGGGGAGGTCAGACTGTCCTTGCTCCCGCTGTTTCTCTAGTGCACTGAATGCAAAGTCATCCTCACACCGGAGTGACGTATTTGGGGATGGCGCGCTCTGCCACCCCTCACTCCCTCCCTCTGGAATTTCCCCAAGACGCCTCACAGTCCAGAAGCTGAGTGGGAAGGTTTCGCATCTCGCTGAACTAGTCTCTCAGGCCTGCATGGGTCAGTTTAGTTAAACAGTTGTGCGTTACTTCAGGCGGTGGTGGCTTGAGTGGAAGGACGGGAGGTCCATCTAACTTAGGTCTTCTCCAAAGGCAGAGTCCTGGCAAGGGGGACAGTCTTCTCACCCGCTCCCTGCTGCTCGGGTCACTTTCAGCCCTGCCTTCAGTGCTTCAGCCCCCAAACTAGGGGGATGGGAACGGCAACCCACTCCAGTGCTCCTGCCTGGAGAATTCCATGGACAGAGGTGCCTGGAGGGCTACAGTCCATGGAGTCGCAAGGAGTCAGACACGACTGAGCGATTTTCACACTCTGGAGCTGGCCGAGCCTACGGAATGACGCGTTAGTCCCGGGAAAGGGTGGCCAGGCTGCAGTAATGGGCGCTACCCCAGAGATTTGAAGAGCTCGAGCGGAAGTGCCCTCTGACCAGCTGCACACTGATTCAGGAAGACAGGGTCACACTCAGAATGCACTGGGGTGCAGAGGCGCTTCCCCCCAACTCGATACCTCACGGAGCAATAGTTGCTGCAGAGAGTGTGTCTTTCCCACTGGGGATGCAATGGAATAAAAAGAAAATAAAAATTCTAAGAAAAAAACAAAAATAAATCAGGCCTTTCTCTGGTGTGGGTAATCAGACATTTAATGAGGGACATTTCTATGGAAAAAAAAACAAGTCGCTCTCTCATGTCTGACTCTTTGTGGCCACAAGGACTAGCCTGCCAGGCTCCTTTGTCCATGAAATAAATTTCCCAAGCAAGAAGATGGGAGTGAGTTGCCATTTCCTTCTCCAGGGGATCTTCCTGACCCAAGGATCTAACCAGGATCTCCTACATTGCAGGGGGATTCTTTACCATTCAAGCCACCAGGGAAGCCCATTTCTATGGAAACAAAAGTTTTCATGATTAGAAGAAACTATAAACTCTGTTTTGAGTTCAGAGCACAGCCAGTTGAAAAGATTTTTAGGTACTGGGCTTCAAGCTTCTTCAGATGTAGGGTGAGGACATAGGACAGGCAGCGTCAATCTGAAGAATTTTTTTGTTTCAGTTTGAATGTTCTCAGTGATAGCATCAGGTGTTCTGGAGAACTTTTTGAGCGGCCTACACGGTAGCAAGCATGAAGGTTGTCCATGCATCATCGGCTTTAGTGATTTCTTTAAGGTTTATATCAAGCCATCCAGTATCACCTTGCTGGACTTCAGGAAAAAGAAAGTTGTTTTTTTTTTAAATTTTCAGTGATATCAAGTCTAGAAAGTACAAGGAAAATTGGAAACATTAACCACTGGCAAAACAGCAAAAGCCAGTTTAGCAAAAGGAAGAAAAGTTCTACAAGGGTATGCTGTAGTTTCCATTGAAACGTGGAATTTTCTCCTATAATTACTCCCATTTTTTTCAAAGGTCTTCAGTGAGACTAATTTGTTTGCAAAGTAAGTCTAGTCTCATTAAAGCTGGCCTGATTATTTACAAAGTGCAGCAAGAATAGTGATTTATCACATATGCTTTTTAAAAGTCTGCTTTGTGAAAACTTTAATAAGGAATCTAAGATTGAACTTTTACAAGGTTCTTAAGGCTAAGAAGCTACATCAGGGCCAAGCCACCAGACTTTACCTTCAGCACCTACAGATTCATTATAATTTCTCTGTCTTCAAGGCTCGCATGATATCCTAAACTTCCTGGGTCTTCATGGGAAGAGACCTTCTTTACAAATCAATTAGGCTGGCACCCTGTAAGCCAAGTACCAGTAAAAGTCTGCTTTGTGAAAACTTTATAAGGAATCTCAGATTGAACTTTTACAAGGTTCTTAAGGCTAAGAAGCTACATCAGGGCCAAGCCACCAGACTTTACCTTCAGCACCTACAGATTCATTATAATTTCTCTGTCTTCAAGGCTCGCATGATATCCTAAACTTCCTGGGTCTTCATGGGAAGAGACCTTCTTTACAAATCAATTAGGCTGGCACCCTGTAAGCCAAGTACCAGGCCAATATTCCAAGAGGGTTTTGTTAGCACTGGCTGTGTGAAATCAATCTTAGTTTCTTATATCTGTCTGGTCATATATGATTCTGTGCACATCATTCTTAAATATGGCATTCCAGTCAAAGCCTTTGTAATATAACTGATGTTTTCAATTGTAACCTGTGATAAGGAAAACATTCTTCTTGAACTTATGCAAATCACTATATTTCCATGAAAATGAGAATATTCAATAAGACATTTTGAATTCTAAAGAAATTCCTAGGGAGAAAAATGTTTTATTTTGTTTACAAAGATATAACCTACCAAATTGTTGTAAGTTATAGATTGCTTAAGGAAAAAAAAAGATTTAGCAAACAAAAAATTAAAGAAATGACAATGTTTCAAATAAAATATCATTTAAAAATTATAATCATCCTTATCAGTTCACTTTGTCCCATGTAATTAACTTGTTCTACTTTACCTTAGATTAGATCCATTAGTTTATTAGTGTTCTTAAAAATTTAATACCGTCTCAGCAGTATGATTTTAAGGTTATCAGAAACTTGTATTTAAAGGGCTTGCAAAAGCTTTTGGATCAACCTTAGAGTAATCCGGTGGCTCAGCGGTAAAGAATCCGCCTGCAATGCAGAAGATGCAGTTTCGACCCCTGGGTCGGGAAGATTCCCTGGAGAAGAAAATGGCAACCCACTCCAATATTCTTGCCTGAAGAATCCCATGGACAGAGATGCCTATCGGGCTACAGTCCATAGGGTCACAAAGAGTTAGACACAGCTGAGCAACCGAACACACACAACACACAGAAGAAAACTATAACGTGAATGACGAAAGATACAAAAATAGGGATGGTTAAAGATCTAGTCAGAGTTTGATATAATGCAATTGACAAAGCAATTTGGTTATTTCTTTGGCATACAACGTAATAGTTGGAATTATGACTGATTGAAAAGAGAGTAAGAACATTGACAAAATTCTAGGAATTTACATACAGTTCAATTTGTATAATTTATGAAACATTTATATTGGTAACATATACCCATTCAAATAGAAATATGTAATATTACTTATTTGACAATATTTCTCACATACACCACTTCTTTAGCCAGTCATCTATCTGCTGATGGATACTTAGGTTGCTCTCGAACCATGGCAATTACAAAATATGCTGCTATGAACATTGGGGTGCATGAATCTTTTTGGATTTTTACTTCGGTTTTTTAACACACACCCAGGAGTGAAATCTCTGGGTCCTATGGTAGTTCTATTTTGGAAACCTCCATACTGTTTCCTAGAGTGGCTACTCCAATTTACATACATCCCCACCAACAATGTGTGAGGGTGCCCTTTTCTCCATACCCTCTCTAGCATATTATTACTTACAGCCTTTTTCTGATGGCCATTCTGACTTGTCTGAGGTGATACTCTATTGTAGTTTTGATTTGCATTTCTCTAATAATTAGTGGTGTTGAGCATCTCATGCTTTTCTACCATCTGTTTGTCTTCTTTGGAGAAGTGGCCATTTAGATCTTCTACTTTACATTTTTTTTTTAAATATTGAGCTGCATGAGCTGTTTATATATTTTAGAGATTAATCCTTTGTTGGTTGCTTCATTTACTCAGTCCCCTCACTCCCCAGGAAGGATCTCTGCCCATGTCTGCCCGTGTAATCACCCTCACCTTCTGAGTCCCCTCCCCGGGGAACAAGTCCTGACCTAATCACTTCTCTTCCATTCCTGCCCAATTCCATCTGCATCTTTCTTACAGCCTTGGTTGTATAGAAATCTTTCTGCCTGTCTCCAGTTAGTTTTCAGTGATCATTGCTCCACATGTAGGTTTTTTAAAATTTTTTCTTAAAATTTATTTGGCTGTCCCTGGTCTTAGTTGCAGCATGCGGGATCTAGTTCCCTGACCAGGGATTGAATCCAGGTCCCTTGCATTGGGGGCACAGCGTCTTAGTCACTGGACCACCAGGGAAGTCCCACCACATGTAGATATATTTTTGATGCATTCATGGGGAAAGTGAGCTCCATGTCCTCCTTCTCCACCGTCTTGATCTCCCCTCAAGAAAACTTAATATAAGCACTTATTATTTTTAAGCCAATTAACACAGAGCTATTTTATGAACTAATTTTAGCAAAACATCCAGAGGTAATATACATACATACATACCTACATGTACATGAGTTAGTAAATTCTGTTTCTGTATTTTTACCTAACTCATATAAGTTGACCTCATCTTTGCATTATTATCATATAATCTGAATTTCAGTTTCTGGCAGATGTAACAAAGTTAAGGCTACCTACTCAATGATAAGAAGTTAAAACTTCTTACCAATGTTCATGGGGAAAATTTTAGACTATTTACTTGCCTTTGACAGGTAATTTTGCGGAGGCTGTGGACTAAGATTTCAGCAGGGGACCCTGTGAAATACTACGTACTAGTTCTTTTTTCTTTAATAGACTTTTCCCTCTCTCTCTTTTTTTTCAAAGTCTGGAATATTTACATTCAAAGATGAGGTGATATTTATATCTCCAAAGGACTAAGAATGGAGATATACAGTTTTTCTCTAAGAAGGAATTCAGAGGCACACCTGCCTATAAGGAGAAATTTAGGGTAATTACTATTTAATTTTTTCCTTTTTCTTAAGTTTTAGTCCTGTGAATTTGTTGTGTGGTAGGGGCCCAGATTATGGAAAGGCCTAGAGTTGATGGAGTTATTTAGAGAAACGGCATATTAATTAATGTTGTCGTTCTTGATTCTTGTTCTAAAGTCTGTTCTCTGCCTTCCAGTCTTATCAAGGGAGTCTTAAATCAGTCAAGGCATTCTCTTATATCTTTTTCTCTTTTCAATCCTTTTTTTTTGTTTTTCTTTTTCCTCTTCCCATAGGTACCAATACTTATTTGTCTAGGATGAAAACTCTCTAAGAATCCTTTTAGATACACAAGTCCAAATCTTCAAAGGCATATCTATCTCAATGTGACTTCAAACCAATGAGCCTTTTTTTATGGCTTAAATATGGATTCAAAAGACATCCCCAAAGTTGCAAAAGATGCAGCCCTACCCAAGATCCAGAGTTACTCTCAAAGATAGTCTCAGGAAGTGAATGTCTCCATTGTTTCAGGCAGTAAGAATAGTGGTTGTGCAAACTTCTCTCTGATGCTCCCATGATCATGAGATGCCTCCATTTACAGACCTGTTAATCTGTGATATCAGGTAGGCAATACTGAGATGAGGCTTTGTAAGAACTAACAAGGCAACTCAGACAGTAAAGAATCTGCCTGCAGTGCAGGGGACCCGGGTTCAATCCCTGGGTCAGGAAGATCCTGTGGAGAAGGGAATGGCAACCCACTCCAGTGTTCTTGCCTGGAGAATCAAGTGGACAGAGGAGCTTGGCAGGCTACAGTCAAAGAGTCAAAGAATCAGACATTACTATACAACTTTCACTTTACTTTTTTCTAAGAACTAACAAGGCAACTAAGGTAGAGATGACAAAGGCCCTTTATGGACTAGGACTCCTTATTTAGACAAACTCCTCTAAGAGCTGACATGGCTAGACAAAGTATTTCTTGGTCATTTCATGTCCAGGCCTCCTAGCCAGCTGTCTGATGACCTGACACAAGAATGACAGCATGTGCCACCAGAAATCAGAAACAAAGAATACTCTCACTGGTCACAACACCAACTTGAAGGTCATTCCAATCTTGACACCAATTTCCAGTGTCAGGGTTTTATCCCCACCCCTCCAACAAATTTTCCAGTTCTCTTGAGACATCAATGGGTATACCACAAATTTAAATTCTGACACTAGCTATATGTAGTCAGCATATCAGATCCTACAGATTAAGAACTCAGTCCCACAAGACTGCACCCCTAATCCAGGTGCCAATTGTAAATCTAGGTTTTATTCTGTGCTTCTAACTGCTCTGCTATAATTCACAAGTTCTAATAATCCTCTGTGAACCTCGTCATCCTTTGGGGGTTTTCAGTTCAGTTCAGTCACTCAGTCATGTCGGACTCTTTGCAACTCCATGAATCACAGCACGCCAGGCCTCCCTGTCCATCACCAAC
>SJYC01010512.1:0-19274 GCA_006408675.1 Madoqua kirkii | reverse complement strand
TTTTGAGATTGCATCCAAGTACTGCATTTCGGACTCTTTTGTTGACCATAATGGCTACTCCATTTCTTCTGAGGGATTCCTGCCCACAGTAGTAGATATAATGGTCATCTGAGTTAAATTCACCCATTCCAGCCCATCTTAGTTCGCTGATTCCAAAAATGTCGACGTTCACCCTTGCCATCTCTTGTTTGGCCACTTCCAATTTGCCTTGATTCATGGACCTGACATTCCAGGTTTCTATGCAGTATTGCTCTTTACAGCATCAGATCTCACTTCTATCACCAGTCATATGCACAACTGGGTATTGTTTTTGCTTTGGCTCCATCCCTTCATTCTTTTTGGAGTTATTTCTCCACTGATCTCCAGTAGCATATTGGGCACCTACTGACCTGGGGAGTTTCTCTTTTGGTATCCTGTCATTTTGCCTTTTCATACTGTTCATGGGGTTCTCAAGGCAAGAATACTGAAGTGGCTTGCCATTCCCTTCTCCAGTGGACCATGTTCTGTCAGCCTTCTCCACCATGACCCGCCCATCTTGGGTATCCCCACAAGCATGGCTTGGTTTCACTGAGTTAGACAAGGCTGTGGTCCTAGTGTGATTAGACTGACTAGTTTTCTGTGAGTATGGTTTTAGTGTGTCTGCCCTCTGATGCCCTCTTGCAACACCTACTATCTTACTTGGGTTTCTCTTACCTTGGGCATGGGGTATCTCTTCACAGCTATTCCAGCAAAGCACAGCCACTGTTCCTTACCTTGCCAGGACACTTCCAAGGAAAAGACCTGTACTTCCCTGCACTAAAATTCTGTTCCACAGCTATGGGAGTCATGTGCTTCATCACTCAGTCATGTTTGATTTTTTGAACCCCATAACAATAGCTCATCAGACTCCTCAGTCCATGTGGATTCTCCCAGTGAGAATACTGGAGTGGGTAGCCTTGCTTTCCTCCAGGAGATCTTCCCAATCCAGGGATCGACACCTGTTGTGGTCCTTTAATGGGCCAGAACCTGGTGGTCTGGAGTTGATAATAAGAAAGGAAAGGAGAGAAAGAGGCTGATATTCCTTGGTTTACGCAGAAAGCCAACAAAGCCCCTGGCATGGGGCTTGCTCTGTTCACAGAAGCCTCAGAGCACCTTCTTGAGGGGTCTTAGAAGCATGGGCAGGATAGTGAACTCAGAGGGCCTCTGCACTCCAAAGAAATAGCCTGAGAGAGAGAGAGAAAGAAAGACACAGGGACTAGAGCTCTGATGGAGCAAAGGTGTTTTAATCAACATGGTGTGGGCATATATACTGTAGTTATTCCCAGCAAAAATAAAGATTAAAATTCTTGACTTACAAAACATAGGCAATCCATATTAAAGAGAGAGAGAGTTGTAAATAATCACTTTTACCATATGGTTCACAAGAAAGAAGAGGGTACTGATCACCATATAGGAAAACTAATGAAGGAAATGCCTGGATTCCTCAGTCCCAGGAGAGGCTTGTCTCTCCTTTTAATTCCTGAATTTTCAGGAATTAAAAAAGAACGGATGATTCCTGACAGATCCAAAACAGCACACAGGAAGCCTCCTGTTAAATGCTTCCTGACAGATGGCAGATCTCCTGCCTGGCAGGCAGATTCTTTCCAGGCTGAGCCACGAGATAGTTATAGGGGCACACAAACCCCTTCACCCATATGCTTCCTCCCCAGGCTTATTTTTGTCCTGGCTGGAGGACAGGAAGGTCCAGCATTTAAACAATGTCACCTCTTTCCCTAGTGTTATTGTGGTCGAAGGGCCCATGGGTCAGCACTACAGAGTAACACCTGGCCCCTGGTTATCATGACCTGACCCCTACTGTGCATTCAGCTCACCTCCATAATCTTGCACAGACATCCCCACCAGAGGAAGAGAGATGGTACAGTGACTTCTTCGTGCTGAGAACGCTTAGGCTCTCCCCACCACAACTCCCCAACACAGCACACAGCACTGGCCAGTCCCCAGTCCTGTCTTTACACACAGCTTTCCTGACAGGCTGGCCACCATCCCTGGAGGCATTGAGGTTGGCACCCACCCCTCCCTCAGGGTCCAGCAGGTACTCCCCTGCCCTTACCTTGCTCACGACACAGACAGGTGACTCCTCCTTGAGCAGGTTGGTAAGGCAGAATGAGGCGAGCACATTGGTGTACTTTGCTGAATCCCTACAGGCTAAGTTGTCAAATGAAGCTCTTCATACAGTCAGTCTCAATACCTTGTCTGAGCCCACCTGCTTGAAAATGTTCTTGAAGAGCTCATCATTGATGCCTATGCAAGTGCCATCTTCCCCACCAGATGGATACAAATTGGTGACTGTTGACCATGGTCCACCACTTTCTGGGCAGAGAGAGGGAGAAGAGGCTGCCCTCTCCCCCAGGCAGGCACCACACTTGATGTGTGGCCTCTTCAACAAAAACTCTTCACTCTCTTCCATCAGCAGCCTGAAGCTGCTGTGGCTTGTGTGCATGGGCTGAGCCAAGGTGACCGAAAGGTCCAGAGGGAAGGGTTCTGGTCCCTGAGCTGAGGGCTGGAGGCCCTGTGTTTGAAGGAAAGGGAGCCCCCCAAAGCTAGGCACCCCATCCATTGTGGACCTTTCTTGTTGGTAGGTACGTGGAGGGTGATGCACCCCTCCTTTCTGGAAATGGGACAGTGCAGTAGCCAGAAGCGGTCCAGGCTCACACTGGTGCTCAGCCCCTCACCAAAGGCCTCTGCTTGCTTGGGGCTGACATCACAAGGCAGCATTAAGTGACCTAATTAATAGCTGGCTGCACCCAGCCTGGTCAGCATGTCAGCCTCCTGGTCCACGTTCATCATGGCAGTGGCCACATGATACTCATGCACAGACATGAAGTTTCAGGCTGAGCACTCATGCAAACTAGGCACAGCCTTCTGCTCCTGGAGCCCTGGGGCCAGGGCAACATACACCAACAGAGTTGTGAGCTTCAAATCAGCCCCTCTTCTGTGTTCATAGGGTTCTTCATGGCACTCTTGTGCTCAAGCACAGTTAAGTCCAGGGTGGGGGTCCATAGTCAAAGGTACAGCCACCAGGTCTTCTGTGCATCATTGCTGGTCAGGCCTCCAGTCCCCCCCACAGAACTTCTTTGAGCCCTGTAGTTGGTCTGAGGAAGCCCCAGGGTGGGGGCTGTAGAGGCAATGGGTGAGGTCCCAGGGACACAGAAGTAGGACAAGTCATTGTCCTCTGGACTCCACAGCCTGGACATGTCCACCCCAGGCTGGCCTTGTCATGCACACCATGGTCCCAGGCCGCCTCCTCAGCTATCAGGATTGTGCCAGGGCACTCCCTGCAAGTGGCTGAATCCCCAGACCCCTTTTTCCTCTCTGTATGTTCTGACTGCCTCTGCATACTCCTGAGAAATGCTCAACCACTGCTTCTCCTCTTGGCTGTCTGTGGAAGCCTGAGGTTCCCTTTTGTTCTGACCAAGATAACTCCCAGTATCCTGGTCCAGAAAACTACTAGAGCTCATTGATAAATGCAGTGAAGTTGCAATATACAAAATTAATATATAAAAATCTATTCGCATTTCTGTACACTAGCAGTGACTAACAGAAAGAGAACTTCAGGATATTATCCCATTTACCATTAAATAATCCCATTTAACTGCATCAAAAAGAATAAACTACCCAGAAATAAACCTACTTAAGGAGGCAAAAGACCTGTACTTGAAAAACTGTAAGATATTGATGATAGAACATGAAGACAGCACAAAGAGATGGAAAACTATACTCTGTTCTTGGATTAAAAGAATCAATTTTGTAAAATGACTATACTACCCAAGGCAATCTACAGATTGAATGTAATCTCTATCAAATTACCAATGGCATTTTTCACAGAATAACCAAATAGCCAAATAACCAAAACCTTCTTGAGAAAAAAGAACAGAGCTGGAGGGACTTCCCTGGTGGTCCAGTGGCTAAGACTCCATTCTCTCAATATGGGTGGTCCAAATTTGCTCCGTGATCAGAGAACTAGATTCCACATGCAGCAACTAAGTTAGCATGCTGCAACTGAGATCCACATGCCACAACTTAGAGTTCACATGCTGCAGCTAAAGACGGTGCAAAAATGCATCTAAAAAGATCCCAAGTGCTGAAATTGAGGATTCCAAATGCCACACCTGAGGAGCCCACATGACTCAATGAATATAAATGATCTCATGTGCTGCAAAAACGATGAGACACTATCAAATAAAGTAAAAAGAAGAAAGAACAAAACTGGAGGAATCAAGCTTCTTGACCTTAGGCTATACCACAAAGCTATAGTAATCAAAACAGTGTGGTACTGGCACAAAAATAGACATACAAATCAATGAAATAGGATAGAAATCATAGAAACAAACCTATGTACCTATGGTCAATCAATCTACAACAAAGGAGCTAAGAATCCAGTATACAATGGAGAAAAGAGAGTCTCTCCAGTAAGTGGTGCTGGGAAAACTGGACAGCTGCATATAAAACTATGAAATTAGAACATTATCTAACACTATATACAAAAGCAAATGCAAAATGGATTTAAGACTGACGTGTAAGACTGAATATGTAAAACTTCTGGATGAAAGCATGACAGAACACTCTTTGACCTAAATCACAATAGCGATGTTTTTGGATCTATCTCCTCAAGTAAAGGAAATAAAAGCAAAAATAAACTAATGGGCTTCCAAGTTGGCACTACTTATAAAGAACTTGTCTGCCAATGCAGAAGAGATAAGAGATAAGGATTCAATCCCTGTGTCCAGAAGATACCCTGGAGAAGGGCATGGCAACCCACTCCAGTATTCTTGCCTGAAGAATTGCATGGCCAGAAGAGCCTGGTGGGCTACAGTCCATAGGGTGGCAAAGAGTCAGACATGACTGAAGCTACTTAGCATAGCACAGGGACCTAATTAAACCTAAAAGTTCTTGCACAGCAAAGGAAACCATTGAAAAAAATGCAAAGAACCTACTGAATGATAGAAAATATTGCAAATGACTGATTAGGGGTTAATATACAACATATATAAATAGCTTGAAAACACAGTTTCAGAAAAACAAACCAATTTTAAAATAGACAGAAAAACTGAATAGAAACTTTCCAAAAGTAGAATACAGATAGCTAACAGGCACATGAAAAGATGCTCAACATCACTAACCCATCAGGGAAATGCAAATCAAAATGACAATGAGACGTCACCTCATCCCCATGAGAATGCCTATCATCAAAAAGAACACAAATAACAAATGGTACCAAAGATATGGCAAAAAGGGAATCTTTTTGCACCATTGCTGCAAATGTAAATTGGTGCAGTCTCTGTGGAAAACAGTAGGGATGTTACTCAGAAAACTAAAATTGAGCTATGTGACCCAGCAATTCCATTCCTGGGTATATATCACAAAAATGCAAAAACACTAATTAGAAAAGATATATGCATCCTGATGTTCATGGTAGAATTATTTACAATTGTCAAGATATGGAACCAATCTAAGTGTCCATCAGTGGATGAATGGATAAATAAGGCATGACCCAAGTGTGGGTGTGTACACACACACAAACACACACACACATAAGGGAATACTACACAGCCATAAAAATGAATGCCATTTTGCCATTGGCAGCAACATGAATAGATGTGGAGGGCGATATGCTAAGTAAAATGAGTCAGGCAGAGAATGACAAATACTGTATAATCTCACTTAAATGTTGAATTTTAAAACCAAAACAGACTAATAACCTTAGATATGCAGATAATATCACCCTCATGGGAGAAAAGGAAGAGGAACTAAAGAGCCTTTTGATGAAGGTGAAAGAGGAGAGTGAAAAAGCTGGCTTAAAACTTAACATTCAGAAAATGAAGATCATGGCATGTGGTCCCATCACTTGGTGACAAATAGATGTGTAAACAGTGGCATACTTTATTTTCTTGAGCTCCAAAATCACTGCAGATGGTGACTGTAGCCATGAAATTAAAAGACATTTGCTTCTTTGAAGGAAAGCTATGACAAACCTAGAGAGTATATTAAAAAGCATAGACACTGTTTTGCTGACAAAGGTCAGTCTAGTCAAAGCTATGATTTTTTCCAGTAGTCATGCATGGATGTGAGAGTTGGACTGTAAAGAAGGCTGAGCACTGAAGAATTGATGCTTTTGAACGGTGGTGTTGGAGAAGACTCCTGAGAGTCCCTTGGACTGCAAAGAGATCAAACCAGTTCATCCTAAAGGAAATCAGTCCTAAATATTCATTGGATGCTGAAGCTGAAACTCCAATACTTTGGCCACCTGATGCAAACAACTGCTTCATTAGAAAAGACCTTGCTGTTGGAAAAGATTAAAGGCAGGAGAAGAAGGGGAGGACAGAGGGTGAGATGGTTGGGTGGCATTACCAACTCATTGGACATGAGTTTGAAAAAGTTCTGGGAGATGGTGAAGGACCAGGAAGCATGGTGCCCTGCAGTCCATGGGGTCACAAAGAGTTGGACACGACTGAGCAACTGAACAGCAACTGAATATTAATGTAGAAGAAGCTGGCTCACAGACACAGAGAACAAATTAGTGGTTACCAGTTGGGAGAGGGAAAGAAGAAGGGGCAAGATAGGAATAGGGATTAAGAGGTACAAGCTATTTTGTGTAAAATAAGCTGCAAGTATATACTGCAAAACATGGGGGATATAGCCAAAGTTTTGTAATAGCTATAAATGGAATATAACCTTTAAAATGTAAATCAGTATATTGTACATCTATAACATATAATTCTGTATAGCAACTATACTTCAATTTTTTTTAATGAGTTTTCTCAGTTAGTGGTGGGGTTTCTAGAATTAGCTCTGTAATCTAATTAGGTTTAAAGCTGCTAATGACTTTATAGTAAAGACAGCATTGATAGTCCATGCCAATAGATATATGCCAAACATCTGCTTTGGATATGCCTGATTATCCACTTAAAAATCGTGCTGGGTGCAAGGTGTTCTGTGACTGTGTATATGATACTTTCGAACACTTTTGGAACACTGATAGATGTGATGAGCTTTCTGGTTGCTCCCAATGTAGTTGGAAAGAGTGGTGAAAGAAAAGGATTAGCTCAGCTTACAGTAAAAGATCTAAATGATTATATGTGTAACCATAAGGAGACAGGTATTTTCTGTAGATACAAGATTGACATTGCTAATGACCACATACAAACGCTCATCCTGAAACTGGCTGAATTACACTAGAAGTTGAATTCTGTCACTAGAGTGTTTCCTGTGTTAAAATGAGGGTGTTGACTTGGAAACAGTGAGATTCTGTACACTGTGATAGTTATGGGGGTAGACCCTGATGATGCTGGGGACACTGACCCATCAAGTCTGGTGAGTCATCCTTGCCAGTAGAATAATCCTCCACATCCTCAGTGAGAAGCAGACTCCTGACCTCTAGTGGGATCAGCCTCCCACATAAAGCTCAGTTCAGTTCATCCACTCAGTCGAGTTGGACTCCTTGTGACCTCATGGAATGCAGCACTCCAGGCCTCCCTGTCCATCATGAACTACCAGAGTTTATTCAGATTCATGTCCACTGAGTGAGTGATGTCTCATCCTCTGTCGTCCCATTCTCCTCCTGCCCTCATTCTTTCCCAACATCAGGGTCTTTTCAAATGAGTCAGTACTTCACATCAGGTGGCCAAAGTAAAAAATAAAAATTAAAAAAAAGCTAGATCAGGCCAAAATGATCACTAAGCTTAGATTATGCAATTAATATTGCAACTCAGGAGTTAGAAAGGGCTCTTATTTGTTTGTCTGGCTGAATTATGGACCAAAATTTGGCTCACAGTGAGTGAGTTGGAAATGTTAGACCTGACTTAATTTAATAAAGAGGAAGGCAATCAGAAGTTTACCAAGATTTCACTGTTAGTGTTAATTTGTTATTTAACACCTACTCATCCATACTGGGAGAGTCCCAAGGACATACCTTTCACAAAGACTATTAGGGGAGCCCCAGCACCCTTGAAGAATTCTGTGATTGCTCTTCTCAGCAGGCTAGAACTTACAGTAGGGACTGCAGTTACTGAACTCTGAAACCTAAATGCAGTGGGAGTATTAGATTCCCTGATAGCAAGAGCCAAGTGGCAGCACACAACCACCACAGGTAAGGTGGGCCTGGTTACAGTAATGGAGAGAAGGGTCAAAGCACCAATCAGATCAGGCTGACTTGGGCAGCTCTATGGTTTTATCTAGTTGCTCGTGATCTTTGTAGAAGTAAAAAAGTTAGGGAGCTCAGTAAGTTCTTATTCAATCTGTATAAGTAGAGATGTTATGGGTCAAATTACCAAATGTCTATTCTGAATCACAAAAACAGAGAGTGGCAGTCCTTTGATCCATCCTCCGACTTGAGCCATTAAAACTCTGAGAAGAAAATGCAGACGTTGATTTCAGAAATAATACTGGATTTCAGAAATGGATTCTTAGATGTGACTCCAAATGCACGAAAAACAAAATGAAAAAAGACAATGTGAGTGAACCTTGAAAACATCATGCTAAGTGAAGGAAGACCACATATTATGATTCTGTTTATATGAAACATCCAGTATAGTGAAATCTAGAGATAAGAAAAGAAGATTAATTGTTACCTAAGGCTGGAGTTTCCCAGGTGGCACAGTGGTATAGAATCTGCCTGCCAATGCAGGAAACACAGGTTCAATCCTTGGCTTAGAAATATCCCCTGGAGATGGAATGACTACCCAATCCAGACTTCTTGCCTGAGAAATCCTATAGACAGAAGGGCCTGGCAGGCTGCAGCCCATGGGCTTGCAAACAGTCAGACATGACTGAGTGACTGAACACACACACACATACACACAAGGCTAGGGTGGGCTGGGGGGAGGTGGTGGTGGATACAGTGTTTAATGTACATCCACCCTGGGTCTTACTGGTGTGCTGGAAATTTTCTAAAATTGATTGTGGTTATGCTTGTCTGACTCTCCAAACACACTAACAATGATTGCATTTTACACTTTAAATGGAGGAATTGTGTGCTATATGAATTTGTATCAATAAACGTAAGACCAAAAACTATTAAACTCCTAGACGAAAACAGGCAAAACACTCTGACACAAACCACAAAGGGTCCTCTATGACCCGCCTCCCTGAATATTAGAAATAAAAGCAAAAATAAGCAAATGGGACCTAATTAAAACTAACAGCTTCTGCACAACAAAAGAAGCGATAAGCAAGGTGAAAAGACAATATTCAGAATGGGAGAAAAGGATAACAAACAAAGTAATGGACAAAGAATTAATCTCAAAAATATACAAGCAACTCCTGCAGCTCAATTCCAGAAAAATAAAAGACCCAATCAAAAAGTGGGCCAAAGGACTAAACAGATATTTCTCCAGAGAAGACATACAGATGGCTAATAAACACATGAAAAGATGCTCAGCATTACTCATTATCAGAGAAATGCAAATCAAAACCGCAGTGAGGTACCATTCCACGCCAATCAGAATAGCTGCTATCCAAAAGTCTGCAAGTAATAAATGCTAGAGAGGGTGTGGAGAAAAGGGAACCCTCCACACTGTTGGTGGGAATGCAAACTAGTACAGCCACTATAGAGAACTGTGTGGAGATTCCTTAAAAAACTGGAAATAAAACTGTCGTGTGACCCAGAAATCCCACTGTTGGGCACACACAATGAGGAAACCAGAATCAAAAGAGACACATGTAGTACAATGTTCATCACAGCATTGTTTATAATAGCCAGGACACTAAAGCAACCTAGATATCCATCAGCAGATGAATGGATAAGAAAGCTGTGGTACATATACACAATGGAGTATTACTCAGTCATTAAAAAGAATACATTTGGATCAGTTATAATGAGGTGGATGAAACTGGAGCGTATTATACAAAGTGAAGTAAGCCAGAAAGAAAAGCACCAATATAGTATACTAACACATATATATGGAATTTAGAAAGAAGGTAATGATAACCCTGTATGCGAGACAGCAAAAGAGACACAAATGTATTGAAGTCTTTTGGACTCTGTGGGAGAGGGCGAGGGTGGGATAATATGGGAAAATGGCATTGAAACTTGTAAAATATCATATGTGAAATGAATTGCCAGTCCAGGTTTGATGCATGATACAGGGTGCTCGGCGCTGGTGCACTGGGATGACTCAAAGGGATGTGATGGGGAGGGGAGGAGGGAGGGGGGTTCAGGATGGGGAACATATGTACACTCATGGTGGATTCAAGGCCATGTATGGCAAAACCAATACAATATTGTAAAGTAAAATAAATAAATTTATTAATTAAAAACATATTTCAAACAATATTTTAAAAGAAATAGAATATCTAAACAAAACTATTAAAAGTCAGGATTTCAAGGACTTCCCTGGCAGTCCAATGTTTAGGAATCTGTCTGCCACATCAGGGAACACGAGTTTGATCTCTGGTCTGGGAAGATTCCACGTGCCATGGAGCAACTGGGCCCATGTGCCACAACTGCTGAAGCCCATGTACCTTAGAGCCTGTGCTCCACCACAAGAGAGTAGTCTCCACCAGCTGCAACCAGAAAAAGCCTGCATGCAGCAAGAAAGAACTAGCACAGCAAAAAATAAAAGAAATAATTATTTTAAAGAATAAGAATTTTGAATATGTAAAAATTCTTTACACGAAGAAAAGCCTATGCTCAGATGGCTTTACTGGTGAATTCTACCAATCATTAAAAGAGTGAACACTGATCCTCACACACTGTGCCAAAATGGTAAAGAAAGGGGGAATGCTTGCCAACTCATTCTACACAGCCCGTATTATATACCAAACTGAATAAAGTTAGCACAAGGAAAGAAAATGATAGGCCATGATAAATGTACAAAATGCTCAACAATATGCTACTCAACTGGATCCAGCACCACATAAGAGGTACCATACACCATAGCCAAGTTGAGTTTAGCCCAGATATGCAATTGTTTCAACATGTGAATATCAAATAATGTCACACATTATATTAATAGAAAAAAGGACAAAAACCACAGGATTATCCCAATATATACAGGAAAAGCATTTTGCAAAATTCAACATCTTTTTTTTTTATAAAAACCATTCAATGATTTAAGAATAGAACTATAATTCCCCAATCTGATTATGGTATTTATAAAGAAAAACTTTCTTTTTTTTTCCACAGCCTTTTTTTTCCACATGAAATTAAAAGACACTGACTCCTTTGAAGGAAAGTTATGACCAACCTAGATAACATATTCAAAATCAGAGACATTACTTTGCAAACAAAGGTCCATTTAATCAAGACTATGGCCTTTCCAGTTGTCACGTATGGATGTGAGAGCTGGACTGTGAAGAAAGCTGAGCACTGAAGAATTGATGCTTTTGAACTGTGGTGTTGGAGAAGACTCTTGAGAGTCCCTTGGACTGCAAGGAGATCCAACCAGTCCATTCTGAAGGAGATCAACCCTGAGATTTCTTTGGAAGGAATGATGCTGAAGCTGAAACTCCAGTACTTTGGCCACCTCAGGCGAAGAGTTGACTCACTGGAAAAGACTCTAATGCTGGGAGGGATTGGGGACAGGAGGAGAAAGGGATGACTGAGGATGAGATGACTGGATGGCATCACGGACTCGATGTATGTGAGTCTGAGTGAACTCCTGGAGTTGGTGATGAACAGGGAGGCCTGGCGTGCTGCAATTCATGGGGATGCAGAGTCGGACATGACTGAGTGACTGAACTGAACTGAATATGTCAATAAAATTATTAGATCAGTTGTTCGTCTTGGTCTCCTGGGTGCTATTTCTGATTGGTAGAGAGAAAGAGTCCCTACCAGGAACTTATTGCTTACCTCTCTGGGGAGTAACTGAACTTGGTAGTTTCAATCACCATGGTACTTTCTCTTCCTTCACCCTTTCACACTCACTGCCTGTTACCCACAGGTATCATCTTGGCTAGGCCCTGTGTGACCCTGGGAAAGCGAGCAGAGAAAAGCAGAGGGAGTCATATGTGGGGGAACGGGGCTGGGAGACATATCAGTGTAAGAGAAAGGATGCTTTTAGCATTTCCACAGTGGTTGCCAACCATTTAAAATTCGGAGAGGCCACATCAAAATCTGGATTTAAAGATCAATTCAAAAAAAAAAAAAAAAGAGGAGAAGCACTGATAACACTTGGCCCCTGTGCTGGACTAGTATTTCTCCTGCAGCTGGACAGTTTCATTCATTTCTATCAGCCACTGAGCCCCCACCAGCATCTGCACTCTTCTGTTCTTTTTCTCTTGCCCTGTACCACAACCTTCTGTTCTGGCCACAGAATGACCCTATTGGAACTTCTCACATAGGGCTGCACTTCACACTTCTGGGTTAGTGATGCATGAAGTGACCTTCCCCTCTCTCTCCTATTGAGCTCTTCTGCAAAGCCTCCTCCCGTTCCACCATTCACATCTGACCTCATTCTTCAGTCTCTCTTTTGAACCTTTCTCAGATCTAGTAGGCAAATCCCACACCTGTCTCTGTTCCTGCCCTGGGTATTTGCATACTGTTCTAAGGCCTCCACTAGACTCTCATCCTGGTTTCTGTCTTGCTGATTGCCACTGTGACTGCTGTACCCCCTATATACCTTGTACACAGTAGATGCCTAATATTTTACAGACTGAATGGTCCTGCTGGCCTGGCCTGATGCTAAGGAAGCTATCACCATAGGAAAATATTCAGCACAGAAAATCATGGTACACTAACTCAGAACATTGACAATTGAAGGAATTTAGCTGCAGAGATCATGGGGAAATACTCCTTGCTTGAACTGAGCTAAACCTATTCAGAGATATATCAATTCAGAGATATTTCACAATGTGGTTCAGCAGTAAAGAATCCGCCTGCAATGCACGAGGGAAGGTTAGATCCCTGGGTTGGGAAGAACCTCTGGAGGAGGAAATGACAACCTGCTCCAGTATTCCTGCCTGGGAAATCCCATGTACAGAAGAGCCTGGCCGGCTGATGTCCATGGGGCCACAAAGTCGGACACAACTGAGTGACTGAGCACACAGGATTTCACTTAGACTGGGAGTGGCCTCATTCCTTCCAATAGCAATGCTCTCCTCTCAGTGGCTGGTAAATGGTATGTTTGCAGGTCGGGGAGTGAAAGGTGAACTGGCCTGTACAGCCGGTGCTTGCAAATCTGACAGTCATGTTTTCTGACAACCCCATTGGAAAAGCTCTACTTCTCCCTCCCACTAGAACAGGCTGGGTTGACGTGCAGAGCATATAGATGACTATTTATTCCGTCTCCACTTGAGAAACCACATGGAAAGTAGGAAAGCTGAGAACAGAGGTTTGGATGTGGGGTGGGGGCTGGGAAGAGAAGTCTTCACTTCTGTTTTCCTTTAAACCATTAAGATCATTTTTTTTTCTCCATGGTCTTTGGTCTTCAATCATGAAAAAATTTATTCTCAGTAATGTATGTAATCATGCTCCTAAGGAACTGAGAACAACTCTTGCTAGGTGAATAACTAACTGGTGCTTCTAGAAAGTTTCCACTGAAGAAATCAGGCTTGATTACTTCTGACTATGCATGCATGCTAAGTTATTCATGGACTGTAGCCCACCAGGCGCCTCTGTCTATGGAATTTCCCAGCAAGAACACTGAAGCAGGTTGCCATTTCCTCTCCCAAGGATTTTTCTTGACCCACGGATCAAACCTGTGTCTCCTATAGCTCCTTCATTGCAGGCCAATTGATTACCATTGATGGTGGTAGGGGTTAAAGAACCCACTTGCCAATGCAGGACACGACTGAAGCGACTTAGCAGGCATGCACAAGCCACTGGGGAAGCCACTCCTGACTATGAATATACAATGACCTTGCATTCACAGCCTATACAAGGCAGAGGACCACAGCACAAAGGGAAGTGAACATATGGTGACTTGCCCCCTCCCTTTCCTGAAAGTGGGTGTGTCAGTCTCTCAGCCATGTCTGACTCTTTGCAACCCCATGGAAGCTGCCAGTCTCCACTGTCCATGAAATTCTAGGGTTGTCATTCCCTTCTCCAGGGGATCAAACCTGGGTCTCTAACCTTGCAGGCAGCTCTTTACCATCTGAACAAACAGGGACACCCCTCTCCTTTCTGGGGATCTAAGTTAGTATGCAGATTCTTTCTGTGTAGCTGGGTGGAGCCTGAGATCTCAGGTCTCTTCTCTGCACTCACGTGGTAGGGTGCTGCTGGTCCAGAACCACTGGTGGGCTGCAGAGGAGGGCAGGTGTTGAGTTGGGGGGGTGGTGAGCAGGTTGCAGTGGAGACAAAGATACCAGAGCAGGCCTTGGCTCACCTCAGGCACAGATAGGCACACCCTGGTGGTCCTTGAGGAGGCTTGGGATTTGTTCAAGCAGCCCTGGCCTGTCGTGGCCTCAAGACATCCATGGACGGAGAAGACTGGCAGAGAGTCAGGCACAACTGAGCGACTTTCACTTTTACTTAAAGATCCACCAAAAGATGGTGATGGCCCTAGAACTGGTCACTCAGTGCAGGAGAATGTCAGTGTGTAATGTTGGGCATGGGCTGGGACTAACGTATGACCTCCCCAGTCTGCCATTTCCTGAAGTACCAGAGAGATGAGTGTAATCATCTTTTAGGGAATCCTGGGGAACCTAGAGAAGAATCCCACATGTGTCCCTAGTCTTTCTCCTCAAGGAGACCTCGGGTCTGCTCTGGAGCTGCCTGACAGTTCTCCCTCAGCCTTAAGCTTCTTTGACTCCCACCAGCCAAGGGCAGAGCCTCCCGGCTGCACCACACGGAAGGAGTCATGGGGGCTGGGGACCTGGTGTCTCCACCAGACCAGGCAAGTCCTTGGCCCCAAGCACACAGGCGCCCCAAGGATGCTGGCCCACAGAAGTTTCCTCCCTGTCAAGACATCTCTTCATGGGTGCAGGTGAGAGCCCGATCTGCTCTCATCATTGTCCCTCCTTCAGGACCCTGTGGTGCCCCCTCAATGGACCATGCAGGCCCTGGTTTCCCCATTGACCAAGGCCATCTTCATGTTTCTGTTCCTCTTTGCTATCCTGCTTATCCTCTACGTGATCCTGTGGTACATTTGCTGGGACCTACATAAAACTCTGTCTGAAGCAGGTCAAGGGCTGCCTCAACCCTCTGAGGCTCCAGCCCGGTGACCCTAAGTTCATCCCCAGAATCCGCAACTTTTCCCAAGACCCCACACTCTTTCTATGGATTCTGTGATGCTACCCAAGACCCCAAGCTCTCTTCCAGTACCTCATCCCTCTCCGTACTATGGGTGCTCCCATCTCTGATCTCGTGCTTCTTCCAGAGACCAACTGCCCTTCCCTTGTTTCTGAATTCCTTCCCTGGACCCAGCGCCCCTCCTCAGATTCTCTGCCAGTGACCCAATCTCAAGACCCACCTCTCACCTTGCACACTCCTACCCTAGACCCTGCACCTCTTCCCAGGATCCTGGAACTCTCTTTTAAACTAAGCATCCCTTCCCTGCACCCTGTTGCCCTCCCCAGACCCCTGGGGTCCTCTCAGAAATCCCCAGGACTCCCTGTTCCTCCCAAGACCCTGTGGCTCCATCTTGATCCTGTGATCCTGAGCCCTCTCCCCAGACACCTCTCTCTTCCTTGGAGCACTCTGCCTTCCCCCAAGCCCCAAGGCCTCTCCCCATCTCTGAAATCTGCTTATTGCCCAACTTCCCACCAGAGTCCAGCATCCTCTTCTGTCCCCACACTCTGCAGCTTTCTCTAGACACTTGAGAAAACCAATGTCTCTCTTCAGAAACCCATAGGCCAGCCCCTCATCCCTCCCCAGGCCCAGAGCACCCCTCTCTTATAACCTTCCCAGGACTAATGGGCCTTCTCCCAATCTTGTGTCCTTCTTGGGGTCCTTTGCCCTTCTCTGGATTCTGCCCCATCAACCCCTGTCCCCACCTCCAGTACCTGCTCCCCTTTCTAGCTCCTGGTAAATGTGCAGACTCACTTCACTGCCCCCTCTCACTCTACTGTTGGGGTTGGTGTCTGAGCAGATGGTGACTGAAAGTCGGGGGGGGGGGTACTTCTGTTGGCCAGGGGCCTCCTGTCCCTACCCCCTAACCCATAGGCTTTCCACATTGCCCTTGCTTGTCTTGGCATGGATGTGCTTTCCTCCCTTCCACAAGTAGAACTCCAGCATTGCTTGAGCCTATATACCAGCAAGCAAATCGTGATTTGACATGTCACACCTGTGTCCTAAGTTGCCTTGAATGAGGTTCATTCCCACAAAGAGGTTCTTGCCACTGGTGCTGAACTCAACCTTGGAGATTAAAGGGTGCACCAGGGATGAATTCTTTGGTGGACATGGAGTAATAGAGGCTGGACCATGCTAATTAGGTCAACCTCTTCTAGTTTTGCTCTTCCAATAGGGTGGGTCCATCTGTGGGCAGATGGTTATTTGGAACGAGACCAGCTGAACACTGGGGCATCATCCACTGAGGCTGCTCTGGGAGAAGCAGGTGGGAATGTGGGCAGGGAGTACAAGACTGCTGCGTTTGGTGGCCTTGGCATCACTCGGACATGAAGGCTGACCCAAAGACAAGGTTGAGCAGAGACTTGAAGTGAGTTAACCTCAGATTCTCACTGGAGAGGCCAAGGGTGTCAGTCAGAAAGGAGTGCGGCATCTCCAATGGACCCTCTGGACAGATATGTGTAGGGCGGTACAGGTGCATACTGTGAGAGCTGGGTTCCTGTTCCAGACTAGATGTTTACCATCTGTGCCATTGCTCATATTACATCTCCCAGTATCTATTATTTTATCTGTAAATGGGAATTAATGACTCATTAATGACCAGGCTGATTGAAGGGATTACATGAAATAATATATTTAAGCTAGTAAACGTGAAGAAAGACTACATGTACTCTTGTATGTAGAAAATCTGCAATTAGTCATGGCAGTTACTTGTGGACATCCAACCATCCTCTAATGATAACCTATTGTTTTCCTTTGGGGGGGGCGTAAGTTACATGGAGTAAAATTCACTATTTTCAGTGTACACTGATAAGTTTTGACAAACATATTAAGCTGTGCAACTGTCAATACAAGCAAGATACGAGTACCTTCTATTGATAATCTAATACTAAAAATATTTTCCTTTCCATGTCTTTAAGTTCAAAAAAAAAACAGCATCTAAAGCTTCTTTTGAAGAAGCAAGAGCAATAGTCATTTTTATTTGTATTCAATATAAATGCTTATTACTTGTTTAATATTTTAGCAGTTCGAGATTTGCATGGTACTGGTTTACTGCCCCACCAACCAAAATGCTTCAGTACTTTTGTCACCAATATTCATGATACTTTACATTACAAAGAGATTGGTTATATATATATATATATATATATATGTACTTTCTTGCAAAAAAAAAAATCATACAGCCCATAAGTGAAAGGAGCAATCATTCCACACAGCCTGCCCCCAACCTCCTCCCCAGAGGAGGTAACACTGTTAACCATTCAATTCTTCCCCACTTCTCTGTCTCTCGCTCAAATGCACAGTGCTATTTGTTTATATTCTTCATATTAGAGATTCTACTTTAGATTTCACAGGGCCAGGAAGGAATCCCCAGGCAGAAGAAAGTCTCCCAAGGAAGTGGCAAAGCCTTGCTCCCCTACCTTCTCCTCCTGCCCTCAGACACTGCTGGGGAAGGGACACCTGTGAACCAGGTCTGTGAGCAGATTGCTTTGAGCTTCTTTTGTGAAATTCTCTGAAGAAAGGTGCTACATGAAATGCAAAGACTATTTTTAAGAGTCAGAGGGGTAGCACTGGGTATTTGCATAGAGGGTAGAGGAGGCACAGGGTCCACATTTCTGGGTGGCCCACTTTATGACTGCCTACTTCCCCCAGGAGAGCCATCTAGCTCTTTTCCTGTTGTTCTGTCCCTTAGGCTGCGGGGTGGAGCACCAGAGTGGCTGTCTGGGAACCCTGATGATATGAACTGCTTTTGAACTGGAGACTTCCTCCCCTTACCTACAGAAAGCCCAGAGCCTATTGAAAGGTTGTTATTGAGTCACGATGCCGGGATTCTTGGGCCCAGAGGAGAAGAATTCAATCCAGGGCCAGAGATAAGTCTTGATCATTCAGAGCTTTTGTATAATAAAGTTTTATTAAAGTATAAAGGAGATAGAGAAAGCTTCTGACATAGGCATCAGAAGAGGGCAGAAAGAGTATCCCCCTGCTAGTCTTCAGCTGGATGTTATATAGTCACTAGCAGTTTGTTAATAAAAGAAAAGAATATCTTAAAACTCAGAATGGCACCAGGCCCCTCACTGAGAAGATGCATTTTGGGATAAACTTGGCACCAAATGGTCCATCCTGGGCCATAAAATGCTTAACTTGAATCTTGAAAAAGGGCAGATCACCACACAAGTAGTTTCATTTACATAGATTAGAAGAACAATATCTGAGTATAACATACTGGTTTGTCAAGTAGGTTCTGAGCCAAAAGGCAGAACTGACTTGAAGACAGAGTTTGGGGTAAATGCATAGTACAGTAGCATAGCTTAAGATAAACATTTCCATAAGAAAAAGGCATTAGTTAACTTCAGGTGAAACCAGGTGTCATTATGGCGACACAGGATTTTAAGAGAAACCTCTTTTAAAATTTGCATAGAGAAGGTAAAAATATCCCTAGTTTATTTCCTCCTTCTACTTAAGAGAGATAAAAATGTCTGACACTTGCAGGCTATTTCCACCATTTGGAGACCCCTGGCCTTTCTGCCTGTTACCCTCTCATTCCCTCCTTTTCTTTTAGGAGAATTATGTTGCCTAGGGAAAAGAGGCGTCATTCTCGTTCCATAACTGCTTCCCAGCTGAGAAGGGGCATTGTCCCTAAATTAGTGAGGCAACATATTCTCCTAATCCTCATATTGAGTATATCTGATCCAGAGGGCCCAAGTAGTAGTTGGAGGAGGTTGCAGCAGTAGCAGGAGTTTGAGCAACCATTTGTAACTTAAAAGCTTTCATGCAGCTAGAAACAAATCCAGTTATACAGTTATAGATGCAGGGAACAAACAGTAAAAACAAAACAATCGGAATTATTGTAATTAAAAGAGTTGTCCACCATGGGGAACTAGTTAACATCTCCCAAACTGAGGCAATTGAGGCTTCAGGAATATCCATGACCACAATCATCTTGTTCATGTGTTTAGTAAAATGAGTAACATTCGTGCTTATACCAGGTATATATGTACAGCGTTGGGTATGAATAATAGCACACATTCCTCCTTGCACAGCTGTCAGAATATCTAAAGCCAATCTGTTTTGT
>SJYC01010510.1:0-17961 GCA_006408675.1 Madoqua kirkii | reverse complement strand
AGAATATCTGAGGTAAGATTTCCATATTTGAAACATGAAAAATTCCACATTTCATGTATAAATCCTGTACTCACATTTTCATATCTAAAATGAAGTTTATATGTCATGTAAGAAAATCTATACCCTGGTTTTCATATATGAAATGAAAAAAATTCCATATTTCATGTCTAAAATTTCTCATCAGATTTTTATATGGGAAATATAGAGAGTTCCATATGCTTTGTAAAAAAAATGTCTGGGCTGAGATGTCCACATATGAAACATGAAAAGTTTCATATGTAATGTATGAATATCTGTTCAGAGGTTTTTATATGTGAAATATAGATATTTCATATAGGAAAATCTGATAAGATAGTCATTCGTGGACAGGTAGGCTGTGAGGTAAAGCTTTCTTTCCATGGTCAAGGACTGCCCAGGCATCAAAGTTAAGGATGGTTCTGTCGTTGTCATGGCTCTTGGTTCCTGCTTCTGGGTCCTTGTTGGAAAATAGCAAGATGGTGCCAGCCAGGCTCTCTTGCCCCATGCTCTCATGCCCTCTTGCCCCGTGTTCCATAAACAATGTCTTTGCACAGTTATGTAGCAGCTGAGATCACTTATAGCACTGTGCATGCACATCATGAGGTACTCGCTTGGCCACAGGCTACTTTTATTCTGTAAGTATATATATGTAAGCTTCACCTGGAAAAGCCCTGAAGGATTGTGTGCAGTTATGCTGTATTATGTTATGTCTGCTGCACCAGCCAGGAGACAATAAATGTGACTACAGTTCCTATGGCTCCTAGCATTTTCTTCCAGCCTTTCAACTCACACTTTGCCTACCTTGGGTCCAGCGAACAGTGCCCACTGTGAGATACAGCCCAGGCCATGTGGGATTTCAAAGGTCATCTCTCACCATCTGCATCCACCGGCCATGAAGAGAATGAATTTGAGAGAAACTGAAGCCTCAGAGAGACAGGCCAGCAGGGGTGCTGATGTCTTCTCAGAAGATCCACTGCCCTGCCCTTGGTTTGACTCTCGTGTGTTCATTATGTTCTGTCTTCCTGGTGTTCTCAGGTTGATCTTCACAACTGTGTGTTTGTCCCAGGAAGAATCAGTAGGTTGGAGACAGTCTCTCTACCAAAGGGGTTTAATAATGTCCCTGAGATCTGCCCAAGCAAAGTGAAAACTCACAGATTCTAGGGCACTGTTGTAGCCACACTGAGCAAGATTCACTGAATGAAGATTATGGAATCTGCCTTTAAAAAAAATTTTTTTTAGTATTCCTCAGTTCTGATGACATGGACAACTTGTTTAAGCAGTAAGAGAAATGGTCTTATTTTGCCTACTGCCAGGCTCTGTCTCCATTGGAAGGATGTGTAGGTGACAGGGGTTTGCTGCCTTCTCTGATGCACAAACCCAAGACCTCCAGTCTAGGAGACTCACCAACATGTCTGCTGTTCTGAGGAGGCTCTCAGACCATCGATCCTACAAAACATCCTGATTCCAGTCTTGCCAAACCTCTATCCTAAAGTTTCTGAATAAATCGGATTTCTATTTAGTGTGCATTTCCATGATGTAAGATCAATTTGTGGTATGTGGTAGCTGTTAATCTACATATCTTGCCATAGCTGTTGGATCTTACCCTTGACTGAATAAATGCAGAACACTGAGTTTTCCACAGTGCCTCCAGACCAGTGGCTCCCTGACTGCTGGGCAACACTGAGCAAGTTACGTAGCATCTCTGTGCCTCATTCCTCCATTAGCCACATAGAAGCACTAGCTTGGAGTAAATTTAACTACTTCATGGGGTAGTGTAGAACACTGACCATGTTAAGACATGGGAAACTGTCAGGACAGTATGTGACATATGATACATTCCCAGTCAATTCTAGCTGTTGTCATTACTGTTATTAATATTATTGCTGTTTCCCTGGATCGTGCTCCCTGGACTGTTTCCCTGGATAGTGTTCCAGGGACACAGTGTCAAGACCACCTTGGACTCACTGTATGGAGTCAGTTCAGCCCTTCAGGGCCTCAAGAACGGAGTGTATAAGGCATGCAGGAGGGTTTTGGTTTGTTGGTTTGTTTGTTTTTTAGCATAATGAGTATTCACCTCTTCTTATGAGGATATTGTAAAGCCTAAATGAAATATTGAGGTTTCATCATGTAATCGCATGAAAAATTTAGTGAATATTCTCCATGAAGCTAGAAGTCTAATGACCTCTTCATATGATTTGTATAATGATTGGAAAGCAAGTGATCACTGGAGAAGTATAGCACACAAGTATTGTTGTTCAGTCACTCAATCATATCCAACTCTTTGTAACCCCATGGACTGTAGCATGCCAGGATTCCCTATCCTTCATCATCTCAAAGAACTTGCTCAAACTCATGTCCATTAGATCACTGGTGCCATCCAACCATCTTGTCCTCTGTTGTCCCCTTCTTCTCCTGCTTTCTATCTTTGCCAGCATCAAGGTCTTTTTTAACGAGTTGTCTCTTTGCATCAGATGGCCAAAGTATTGGCACTTCAGTTCCAATATCAGTGCTTCCAGTGAATATTCAGGGTTGATTTCCATTAAGATTGACTGGTTTGATCACGTTGCAGTTCAAGGGACTCTCAGGAGTTTTCTCCATCACCACAATTCAAAAGCATCAATTCTTGGGCGCTCTGCCTTTTTTAGGGTCCAAATCTCACATCTGTACATGACTACTCAAAAGACTATAGTTTTGACGATATGGACATTTGTCAGCAAAGTGATGTCTTTGCTTGTTAATACACTGTCTAGGTTTGTCATAGGTTTTATTCCAAGGAGCAAGTGTCTTTTAATTTCATGGTGGCAGTCACCATCTACAGTGATTTTGGAGACCAAGAAAATAAAGTCTGTCACTGTTGCCATTTTTTCCCCATCTATCTGCCATGAAGTGATGGGACCAGATCTTAGTTTTTTGAATGTTGAGTTTTAAGCCAGATTTTTCACTCTCCTCTTTCACCCTCATCAAGAGCCTCTTTAGTTCCTCTTTGCTTTCTGCCATAAAGGTGGTGTCATCTGCATACCTGAGGTTATTGATATTTCTCCCTGCAATCTTGATTCCAGCTTGTGCTTCATCCAGCCCAACATTTCTCATGACGTACTCTGTATATAAGTTAAATAGGCAGAGTGACAATATACCACCTTGACGTACCCCTTTCCCACTTTTGGACCCGTGTAATTGTTTTTCTTGAATCTGTATACCAGTTGTTGAATATTTGGTTGTTTCTAGGTTTGGCTATTAGGAATACTTGTGTGGAATATTTGAGTGCAAGTCTTTGTGTGAACATATATTCATTTCTCTTGGGTAAAACTTTGCAGATGTAGAATGGCTGAGTCATATTAGGTTTCACAGGTGGTGCTAGCCATCACAGGAGACACAAGAGATGCAGGTTCAATGCCTGGGTGTCTATGAAAAGCTGATATAAGGCAAAATATCAGGTATATATTTACATCTACTCGTATATTAACCTTTTTGTCATGATTTCTGATTCTTTGCATATGTTCTTATGAATTTGACACCATCCAGAATGTTTCCTTACCTAATACAGCTTTGCTCCCAACAACCTCCTTTGTGCTGTTGCTGGCAAATATCTTACATATTATATGTTATTGCCCCAACAATAATTTACATGATACTGTTTTATACAATTGCTTTTTAAATACAGGAAGTAAGCAGTGAAAATGTATATTCATAAAGTATTTTGTGTTCGTATAGTTACCTTTATCTGTGCTCTTTGTGTTTTCTTGTGGATTCTAACCAACATTTGAGGTCATTTCTTGCAGCCTGAAAAAATTCCTTTAGCTTTTCTTGTAAGCCACTTCTCCTACCAACAAAATCCTTGACTCTTTTAAACTTTAGAATGCCTTTAATTTTTCACTTCTGTTTTTTAAAACCACTTTAGTGTGGTATGTTTAACATGTAAAAAGCTGAACATATTTAATGTGTACTTCACAAACTTGCGAGTGTGTATACATGCATGAAATCATAACCAGCTTCAATGAACAAAACTCAACTGTATTTCTATACTAGCAGTGAATACTCCTAATAAGTAAGAAAACTCCAGTTAGAATAAAAAGAACAATATACTTAGGAATTCATTTGACCAAAGAGGTGGAAGATTTGTACACCGAAAATGACAAAACAGAGTTGAAAGAAATGGAAGAAAACTTAACTAAATGGAGGGTTTTCCCGGTGGCTCAGCAGTGAAGAACTGCCTGAAATGCAGAAGATGAGGGTTTAATCCCTGGGTAGAGAAGATCCTTTGGAGGAGGGCATGGCAACTCACTTCAGTATTCTTGCCTGGATAATTCCATGAACTGAGGGGCATGGCGGGCTACAGTCTATAGGGCCCAAAAGAGTTGGATATGATGGAAGCGACTGAGCATGCATCCACATAAATCAATGGAAAGATATTCTGTGTTCATAGATTGGAAGAAAATATTGTCACGATTGCAAGATTCCCCAAATTGATCCAGATGTTCAATGTAATCCCTATTAATATTCTAACTGTATACTTTCTAGACATTGAGAGGCTGATCAGAGACATGGACTACCTTAACTTCACAAAAAAAACCCAACTTGGAGGACTCACATAGTCTAATTTCAAAGGTTATAACAAAGCTGTAATGACCAAGATGGCATGGAACTGGCCTAAGAATAAATACATAGATCAATGGTATAGAATCAAGAGTCTAGCAGTAAATCCACACATCTGTACTACATTAATTTTTTACAACAGTGCCAAGACAACTGAAGGGAAAGAACGTTATTTTAGCAAATGGTGCTAGGAAAACAAGGAATCCACATGCAAAAGAATGAATTTGAATTCCAGCCTTATATCACAGAGAAAATTCAGTCCAAATGGATGGATATCCAAATGTAAGTGATATTATAATAAAACTCCCGTAAGAAAGCATAGGTGTCTTAATGACTTTGGGTTGGGCAATGGATTCCTCCATGCGACACTGAAAGCACAGGTAATGTATGAAAACTTAGGTTAAAATGACTTCATCCAAAAAGTGTGCTTTACAGAACATCATAATAAAGTGAAAACATTACTCAAAGAATAGGGTAAAATATTGGTACCTCATGTATCTGATAGGGCCCATGTTATAATATGGAATCTTCATCTCTCATTTATCCATTCAGTGGTCACTATCAATGGGCACCAGAGTTTCCTCTAGAAATTTGCTGTAATTGTACACACATCTCTTCGCATGTGTGAATATTTCCTTAAGACACATTCATAGCTTTGAAACTGGTTGAGATATAACTGGGGGTGGGGGTTGGTAGCTAAGCTTTTCTGGTATGGCAAAGTGCCTCCCCACAGGGGAAGTTAAAGTCCTGCTTGGCTGTTGCCTCTGGGGAAAGCCTTTCCCACCAATGGACTCCGGTTTCTTAGCTGCAAGGCAGCTCCTGCTAAGGTACACACATAAAGGGTCTTAGAACCTTTCAGGGTGGCTTTGCCCTACTGGGTACCTGTGTTTCACAAGTGGACAGGGGGTTGGGACAATGATGGTTCTCCTCTCATAGAACAATACTGCATCTCCGTAACTGAAACGTGTTGTTGACACTGAAAAGAAGATTGGCTTTGCATTCAGGAGGAACTAGGGTGTGACTCCCAGATCCAGCCTTTACTGCTTCAGCCACCTAAGCTCTTTCAGCTTGCTTCCTGTCTGTGAAAAGACTGGGGATTATCCTTATCTCTCTGTGTCTGTGGGGAATAAAATCCCTATGCCCAGTTCCCACAAGCTCCATAACTAGGCTCCAGGTGAGTCATTTACATTGCACCCCTTGTTAGGGACACATCAGTGGGGAGGGAGGTATGCCAGAGCCCCTGAGAGTCTACTCCATCCTCTGGCTGGGGTGGGGGTTGAGGTGGTGGTGGTGGGACTGGTGTTATGTCCAACTTTTTAACTGTCTTCACATAACACAGAAACACACTTCATTTCATATTTAGGTGTGCTCTTCTCAGAGTTGTAGTGAATGAAGTCAGTCGTCATAGTTGTATCCTTAGCAGGCAGAAGCAGCAGTGGGTTCACTCCCTCCACTGGGCATCACAGGAACTGGCAGTTTCCACCAAGGGTTGATGGCACCTGGTGGGGACACCTGAGGAGTTGCAAGAAGGTGCTGTCACACTCCCTAAGAAGGTCCCCATACTAGCTGTCAGCTCACTCTCGCCTCCCTGATGACCGCAGGAACTAGTAAATCAAATCCCTGCATAGGGAGGATGTGTTAATACACTTCCTCTTGTCCTAACAGAAACTCAGAGTATAGAGTGAAAAATAGTGAAAATCTCATCAAAACACAGTTCATATATGTAGGGCAGTTCGAGTCCTGTTCCATGTACTGGGTCACAGACACAGTAAAGTGACCTTTTGAAATTCCCATGCTTCAGCTGATCCCTCCTTACTGTGAAGCAGGTGGTAACTCTGGATCCCTTTATGCTTCCAGCACTGTGACCAAATTCCAAAGGCAATATTCAAACACAACAATGGGCCCATATAAACAAGAGTAGAGCTTTGCTGTCTGTATCCTATTCTTTGCAAAGAAGCCTTTCCCAGAAAAACTCTGTCGTCAGATTGCATTTCACATCAGCACACTGTGCAGCAGGGTAAAACGTGTGACCATTTGGGGGATTCATAGTGAAATCCATCACCTTCCATTTGGTAAAATATCAAATCTGCCAACTGTGCCTTTTCATCAGGTACTCCCCAGGAAAAATGGAAATCGCTCTACCCAGCCTGACAGCTGAACCTAAGAAGGAATCAGGCAGATGGGGAGAAAGGAAGGGCATGTAAGATGGAGGCAAAAGCAGGAGTGAGATTATGAAATCTGTGTTTGGGGAGGGAGCGAGAGGGGGCAAAGAAGAGCTAGGGATTATGAGTGTGAGCGCACTGGCCATCTGATGAACAGAGAGAAGTTTGAGCGGGCTAGAATATCAAGTGGGGCATGGCGCAGAAGGAAGGGGTCTTGTGAGGATCGGACTTTTCTGGGCGGACAAGGCCTGCTGTGCCTAGTCCAGGAGTCTGGACAGTATCCAACAGCATCAAGCAACCAATACAATTGCCTTATATTTGACATACCTCTTTTGGGTGTATTATATATGTCTGTGTGCCTGTGTGTTAGGTTTGCTTTGCTTGTTTGTTTTGTCAAAAACAGGAAAGTGAAGTGGAGTTGCTTGCTTGAGTCTCTCAGGGAATCAGCAACTGAGAAAATGTATAAAAAAGAAAGGATTTCCTTAACTTAAGGGAAAGAATTTCCACAACTCCCTATGGAAGCGGTTTAGTCTCCTGCCTAGAACATATTGACATTCAGTGAACTCTTTTGTGAGTGGTCATTTTAGGAAAGCAGTAGTTCTACTGTTTTTACTTGAATATTGGCTACATTTAAAATTATGCTTGAGACTGTGTAAAATAGGTAAGTAAAACTACAGATCTCAGTGATCCATTTTATTTACCTTGCATACGGTGCAGAACAAACCCAGTGTAAACCATCAGTTTGGGTGGGACCAATGTGCCCTGCAAGGGAATTCTGTTTATACAGTGGAGAGACTAGATATGCTAACAGGAAATCTATACTTTGTTCAACAGATTATCTAATAAAGGAGGATGCAGAGCCAGGGGAATGTGTAAGGTGGTGACTGTGAGTTAAAATAGGTGAGGACATTAAGAGAGAGAGAGACAGAGAAAGAGTGGTGTAATAAATAGTGAAGAGAACTTTAGATTTTAACAGATGTAGATGAAATTTGATCAGGACCACTACCAAGCAATGTGACCTTGAGTAAGATGCTTACCCTCTCTGATCTTGTCTAAAGTGGGGACAATAATATTATATGTTATCCCACCCGCAGGTGAATCCCATTCCTCACTGTCTGATCCCACCATCTGATCTCGGCCTCTGCTGGCTCCCAAGGCCACGGTTCTCATCACATTTGTTGCACCACTGACTTCAGTCTGGCTCCCTGCCCACTGTGAGCTCCTTGAGGATCTCTTCCCACTTGGCTTGCCCTTTATTCTGTTTTGGACAATCCTTTGCCTCCTGAGACTGAGCTGTCTCCTAGGTTCTGGCTGCTTGCAGCACTGTGCTGAGGGCACTGATGACCAGGTGGGCGCTGGGGGCATCCTTGTTGGTTGAATACAGCTCCGACAGCCGGGCTACTTTACTTTACAGGTGCCAAGTGTAGCTTCCACTCAGGCTGCCGTCAGCAGGATGGACAATTTGAACCCGCTGATCAGTGTCCCTGGGCAAGTCCACAGGAGCTGTGTCACTCTCCTCTCCTCATCTTCCCCTTGCTGCCATAGCTGCTTGCACGCCTTACCCTCCCCTGTGCCCTCCTTTGTGCTCCCACTGCTCTCCATGGGCATGTACTCTGTGCCTGAGCCTGAGCTGCCTCCTAACTTCATGTTGTGTGATTGTCAGTTACCTTTCTGATTAGGCCACTTTGAGGAGTTTTCTCTTCACTCGCAGCCCAAGGTCGATGCCCAAATACAGTAAGCATCGTGGGTCTCCTTTTATTCTTCTTCCTTTGTTTTTTCCTTTTTTTTCCTTTTATGAGGAAACAATATGGTGTTGTGGGTAAGGACACTACCTCTCATTCAGACAACCTTGCTTTCAACACAGTTCTGCCACTTGTTATCATATCATCTTGAGAAATGGAATTGGCCGCTGTGCCAACTATCTCACTTGAAAATGGGTGAATTATTCTTAATGATGACATGAACTGAGCGGGTTGTAATTGTGAGTATGGAATGAGGTTCCTAGAAATGTGCTGGCTTGTTCCCTGTCGTAGCAACTACTGAGCTGCCACGGGGCAAGTTGCAGATCAAGCATCAGCAGACACTTCAAGGTCACACTAGGCATCCGTGTCCAGTCCTAGAGGCTGCTTCTTTCTCAGCCACAGTCCTCAAGCTTTTCCCTCACAGCTGGACGAACCCTCACCGGGAGGCTGGCTTTTCTGTTACACGCTCCCACCTGGAGACCACCAGCCTTCATCTTCTACTGCATGCCTGATTCAGTTGGTGGCAGTTTTGTCCTCAGATGGATTGGGGCTGCTTCTATTGCAAGGGGATGCCCAGGACTGATAACAAGGGTGTGATGATTCCCTGTTCCCCCATGGCACTGAAAGTCTCTGGGGCCTGTGCCCAAACTCCTCTCCCCATGTCATCTTTCTCCATCTCACAGTTCACAGTTAGCATTCAAGCTGTGTTCCAATGCAGCCCCTACAGGCCCAGTCACACTGCTTCAGGCTCAAATTCCTTATCTATAAAATGGCAATAACTCTACCTGTTGGTGAGGTTTCTTGGGAGACCTACTGGAGATAGCAGATGTAAAACACCTAGCACCCACGACCTGGCAGGGGGAAGGCACTAAATAAATGGCTGTGCCCTCTATCAGCTTCTTTAATGCACAGCAGCTGGTGTGGGATAATACAGTGGTGACTTAGTCAGTGTCTTTGGATTGGACTGAGTAAGATGTGACATATTGGCGGTGTATCTGTCAGGCTTCTACAGAGAAACACAACCAATAGAGAGAGACTTATTTTAGGGAATTGGATCATGGGCTCCTTGGTGCTGGCAGCTCTGATATCTTTAGGGCAAGTTGGCTGGCTGGAAATCCAGGTTGCGGTCCAGAGTCCGAAATCTGCAGAGCAGGCCAGCAACTTTGAGTCTCATGCAGGGTTTCTCAGGCTGTACTCTTGAGGCTAAATTGTATCAATCTCAGGAAGTCTCAGTCCCTGCTCTTAAGGTTCTTCAACTGATTGGATGGACAGGCTGTCTCGCCCCCTGCCGCCTGCTCCGCCCCCTCACTATGCAGGCTAATCCACTTATATTAAAGTCTAATTATTACAATGTGATTCACAGATCCAAGTAAGATCATAGCCCACCATCTAGTGGCTAACATCTGAACAACGGGGCACCAGAGCTAAGCCAAGATGACTTTTACTTTATTAATCACTGTGCGGAAGCAGTACATGAGAGACATCACCTTCCAAACAGAATCTCTGGCCAATAGGCTGGCTGTTTACCTTTACTCATCTCAAGTCAAATCTGTTCTCTGGCCTCAGAAGCCACATGAGATAATGAAGGAAACTTGAGGCAGTGGTGATTGAAGCAGTGATCTGTTGTGAGATCTTGATTCATATGGGCCGAGTGACTGCAGAGAATGAAATGGGGTGGGGTGATGAAGGAAATGAGATGATGAATTTATTACCCCAGCCACCTCCCTGCCCCCAGGCAGCTGACTTCAATAGGGCTGGCTGGTGTTAACGTCTTGTGTATAGGTTCAGTAGGAACAACATCATATGTGTTTTATGAGAAACTTGGGGGGCATATTGTGGTCGCCCGCCTCGCCGATAAGGAGAACGCCACAGACAGGATTCTTCTGACACGCAGGTTTATTGTTACAGCTCTTTAAGGAAGTGGCGAGGCCGGCGATGCAGGGAAAGCGATTGCTTATATAGCCCAGAGGGGAGGCGTGTCAACTTCTGATTGGCTCATAACGGAACACTGCCATTGGCTCATAACGGAACACTGCCAGAATCCCTGATTAGCATATCCGTGACCTTAAGAGACACATCTTGCGCATGCGTCTTTCTAGTCTACGTTTGCGAAGAACCAGGAAGCAGGGAACCGGCGCCATCCCGCAATGGCGGCTGCGGCTCCCGACACATATCAGATAGCATGGCCAAATATTCATTTCTCAGAGTGGATGGAGGGAGAAGACAGAGAAGAGAATGGCAAACCATGGGTCATTTGTGAGTCAGTTTCTAAAATATCAGTGTATCTTCACAAGGTGCGCGCGCGCGCGTGTGTGTGTGTGTATATGTGTGAGTGTGCTGTGTGTATGTGTGAGTGTGGTGTGTGTGTGAAATCTTTTCTTTGTCTGAGAATTGGCTTTGTATGTGAAGAAATATCATTGTGAGAGACTCCTTGTGACATGTGAAAAGTGGTTGGGAGTGAATTGGGTTCAGGTCATTTTCTAAATGTTTCACACCATGTGTTTGTATAAGGGGACAGCAGTAGCCCTAAAGAACTGAACTAAGTGTCGACATACAGGTTTCAGTTACTGAAATGTGAAGAGGCTCTTTCTGGAATGTGTGTTCCTCCTAGCCTGTGCTCACGGGCAACTCATAAGATTTGAACCGTGTCTTTCTAATGTGTTTTGTTTCCTGCTCTTGAATGTGCTGGAGGCCGCAGGTCCAGTTACTAAAAGATGCTAAGTAAGAGTCCTCTGAGAAAAGTAGCTCTCTAGAAGAGCAGTGCCTGGGAAGCTGATCTAAAGTTTTAATAGAGCTTGTGGTGTAATTTTTGTTAGCTTCACCCAAGATCAGATTGTTCAAAGAATATAGAGAGATGCACCTACTTTAATATCTACCACTGGATTTTTCACGTGAACATACAGTAAGATCGGCCTGGTATTCTTTCTTATTTGTTTATCGTTGGCTGGACTGAGTCTTTGTTGCTGCGCGAGGGCTTTCTCTAGTTGTGGAGGAGGACTACTCTCTGGTGGCAGAGCATGGGCTTCTCAGTGCAGACACTTCTCTTGTGGTGGAGCACAGACTCTAGGCTCATGGGCTTCAGTAGTTGCAGCATGCAAGTTCAGTAGTTGTGACACACAGGCTTAATTGTCCTGCGGCACGTAGGATCTTCCTGGACTAGAGATCGAATGCCTGCCTGTTGCATTGGCAGGTGGATTCTTTTTTTTATTTTTGATCATTTATATAACTGGAGAATAATTATAATATTGTGATGGCTTTTTGCCATATATCAACATGAATTGGCCACAGATAAACATGTGTCCCCCCAGCCTGAGCCCCCCTTCCACCCTCTCTCTCTGCATGGTCCCAGAGCACTGGCTTTGGGTGCCCTGCTTCATGCATAGAACTTGCACTGGTCATCTGTTTTACTTACAGTAATGAACATGTTTCTCTGCTATTCTCTCAAATCATCCCACCCTCACCTTCTCCTGCCTACTTGAAAAGTCTGTTCTTTATGTCTCTGTCTCCTTTGCTGCCCTGCTTGTAGGATCATTGCTACCATCTTTCTAAATTCCATATATATGCGGTAACATATACTATTTGTCTTTCTCTTTCTGACTTCACTCTGTCTAACAGGCTCCAGGTTCATCCACCTCATTAGAATGGATTCAAATGTGTTCCTTTTTATAGCTGTGTTATATTCCATTGTGTGTAGATACCATGACTTGCTTATCCATTCATCTTCTAAAGGACATCTACATTGCTTTCATGCCCTAGCTATTGTAAACAGTGCTGCAACGAACTTTAGGGTACATGTGTCTCTTTCATTTTTGGTTTCCTCAGTGTGTGTGCCCATCACTGGGACTGCTGGGTCATATGACAGTTCAAGTACCAGTTTTTAAAGGAATCCCACACTCTTCTCCAGAGTGGCTATACCGGTTTGCATTCCCACCAAGAGTGTAAGAAGGTTTCCCTTTTCTCCCCACCATTTCCAGAATTTATTGTTGGTAGCCTTTTTCATGATAGACATTCTGACCACTGTGAGATGATACCTCATCGTTTTGATTTAGGCTGAGTGCCGAAGAATTGATGCTTTTGAACTGTGGTGTTGGAAAAGACTCTTGAGAGTCCCTTGGACTGCAAGGAGATCCAACCAGTCCATTCTGAATGAGATCAACCCTGGGATTTCCTTGGAAGGAATGATGCTAAAGCTGAAACTCCAGTACTTTGGCCACCTCATGAGAAGAGTTAACTCACTGGAAAAGACTCTGATGCTGGGAAGGATTGGGGGCAGGAGGAGAAGGGGAGGACAGAGGATGAGATGGCTGGATGGCATCACAGACTCGATGGACGTGAGTCTGAGTGAACTCCGAGAGATGGTGATGAACAGGGAGGCTTGGCGTGCTGCGATTCATGGGGTCGCAAAGAGTCAGACACAACTGAGCAACTGAACTGAACTGAACTGAACTGAATAATGAGTGATGTTGAGTATTTTTTCATGTGTCTATTAGCCATCTGTATGTCTTCTGTTCAGGTCTCTTGCCCACTTTTTGAGTCAGTCATCTGTTTTCCTGGTATTCAGCTGTATGAGCTGCTTTTATATTTTGGACATTAATTCTTTGTCAGTTGTTTCATTTGCTATTGTTTTCACCCATTCTGAGGGCTGCCTTTTCACCTTGCTTATAGTGTCCTTGGTTATGCAAAAGTTTTTAAGTTTAATTAGGTCCCTTTTGTTTATTTTTGTTTTTATTTCCTTTACTCTGGGAGATAATAGCAAATCACTTCATGGCAAATACATGGGGAAATGGTGGAAACAGTGGCAGACTTTACGTGTTTGGGGCACCAAAATTGATGCAGATGGTGGCTGTAGCCATGAAATTAAAAGACACTTACTCCTTGGAAAAAAAGTTATGACCAACCTAGACAGCTTTAAAAAAAAAGCAGACATATTACTTTGCCACCAAAGATCCATCTAGTCAAGGCTATGGTTTTTCCAGTAGTCATGGATGTGAGTGTTGGACTATAAAGAATGATGAGCACCAAGGAATTGATGCTTTTGAACTGTGGTTTAGGAGAAGACTCTTGAGAGTCCCTTGGAATGCAAGGAGATCCAACCAGTCCTTCCAATGAACATTCAGGACTGATGTTGAAACTGAAACTCTAATACTTTGGCTACCTAAAGTGAAGAGCTGATTCATTAGAAAAGACCCTGATCCTGGGAAAGATTGAAGGCGGGAGGAGAAGGGGATGACAGAGGATGAGATGGTTGGATGGCATCATCAACTCAATGGGCATGAGTTTGAGTAAACTCCGTGAGTTGGTGATGGACAAGGAGGCCTGGTGTACTGCAGTCCATGGGAGCACAAAGAGTCAGACAGGACTGAACAACTGAACTGAACTGAATTCTGGGAGGTGGGTTGTAGAGGATCTTACTGTGATTTACGTCAGAGAGTGTTCTGTATATGTTTTCCTCTTAAGAGTTTTATAGTTTCTGGTCTTACATTTAGATCTTTATTCCATTCTGAATTTATTTTTGTGTATGGTGTTAGAAAGTGTTCCAGTTTCATTCTTTTACACATCGTTGACCAGTTTTCCCAGCAACACGTGTTGAACAGACTGCCTTTCCTCCACTGTATGTATGTGCCTACTTTGTCAAATATAACATGTGCATCAGTCAGTCAGACAGTTAAGTCACTCAGTCATGTCCAACTCTTTGTGACCCCATGAATCACAGCACACCAGGCCTCCCTGTCCATCAACAACTCCCGGAGTTCACCCAAACTCATGTCCATCGAGTCGGAGATGCCATCCAGCCATCTCATCCTGTCATCCCCTTATCCTCCTGCCCCCAATCCCTGCCAGCATCAGGGTCTTTTCCAATGAGTCAACTCTTCACATGAGGTGGCTGAAGTATTGGAGTTTAAGCTTCAGCATCAGCCCTTCCAATGAATATTCAGGACTGATTTCCTTTAGGATCGACTGGTTTAATCTCCTTGCAGTCCAAGGGACTCTCAAGAGTCTTCTCCAGCACCACATTTAAAATAATCAATTCTTGGATGTTCAGCTTTCTTTATAGTCCAATTCTCACATCCATACATGACTACTGGAAAAACAATAGCTTTGACTGAACACTTGTTGGCAAAGTAATGTGTCTGCTTTTTAATATGTTGTCTAGGTTGGACATAGCTTTTTTTCCAAGGAGCAAGTGTCTTTTAATTTCATAGATGCAGTCATCATCTTCAGTGATGTTGGAGCCCCACAAAATAAAGCCTCTCACTGTTTCCATTGTTTCCCCATCTGTTTGCTATGAAGTGATGGGACCAGATGCCATGATCTTCGTTTTCTGAATGTTGAGTTTTAAGCCAGCTTTTTCACTCTTCTTTTTCACTTTCATCAAGAGGCTCTTTAGTTCTTATTTACTTTCAGCCATAAAGGTGTGTCACCTGTGTGTCTGAGGTTATTGATATTTCTCCTGGCAATCTTGATTCCACCTTGTGCTTCATCTAGCCTAGCATTTTGCATCATTATTAATATCAAATTTAAGACTATTTTTTTTCCAAAATTCATGGTGCTTGTCCTTTTTATCTTTATTGCCTTCTTTTGTAAATGAAAATGTTCAGTATAGCATTTGGTTTGCATTAATGATATAGTTTAAATTTTATTTTCTTAGTGACTATACTAGGACTTTCTGTATTCATATTAACTTATTAGCTCTACTTTATATTTTTACTAACTTAATGACAATGAGAATAATCATCAACATCCTCAGTAACAGTGAACTAAACTGGACAGGAATAGGTGAATTGAATTCAGATGACCATTATAATACTGTACGGGAGGCAGTGAACGAAGCCATCCCAAAGAAAAAGAAAAGCAAGAAGGAAAAGAGGCTATCTCAGGAGGCTTTAAAATAGCCGAAGAAAGAAAAGAAGCAAAAACCAAGGGAGAAAGGGAAAGGTACATCCAACTAAACACAGTGTTCCACAGAAAAACATGGAGAGACAAGAAGGCCTTCATCAATGAACAGTGCATAAAACCAGAAGAAAACAAGAGAAGGAGAATGAAGAGAGATCTCTTCATGAAAATTAGAAATATCAAGGAAATATTTCGGCCAAAGATGGGCACAATAAAGGACAGCAATGGTAGAGACCTAGTAGACGCTGAAGAGGTCAAGAGATGGAAAGCAAACACATAGGACTGTACGGAAAAGATCCTAATGAACTGCATTATTATGATGGTATGGTCAGTCATCCAGGGCCAGACATTCTGGAGTGTGAAGTCAAGAGGGCCTTATGAAGCACCACTAGTAATAAAGCTAGAGAATGCAACAGAATTCCAGTAGAACTGTCCAAAACCCGAGAGGACGATACCATCATGGTGTCACATTCAATATGTCAGTAAATCTGGAAGACCCAGCAGTGATCACAGGACTTCAAAAGGTCAGTCCTCATCCCAGTTCCCAAGAAGGGTAATACTGAAGAATGTGCTAACTGTCAGACAATTACAGTCATCTCCCATGCTAGTAAAAGTCAGGTTTAAAAACTTGCATGCTAGGCTTCAGCATTATTTGAACCAAGAACTTCCAGATGTCCAAGCTGGGTTTAGTAAAGGAAGAGGCACCAGAGATTAAATTGACAGTATTTGCCAGATCACAGAGAAAGCAAGGGCATGCCAAAAATCATCTATGTCTGTTTCATCAGCTATGCTAAAGCCTTAGACTGTGTGGATCATAACAAATTAATGAAAGCTCTTAAAGAGATGAGAATACCAGACCCTCTTACCTGTCCCCTGAAACACCTGTATATGGGTCAGAAGCAACAGGTAGCACCCTGTACGGACCAACTGATTGGTTCAAGATTGAGAAACAAGAGCCTCAATAAGTCATACTGGGAAAACAGACAGCTACATGTAAAAAAAAAAATGAAATTAGAACACTTCCTAACACCATACACAAAAATAAACTCAAAATGGACTAAAGACCTAAATGTAAAGCCAGACACTATAAAACTCTTAGAGGAAAACACAGGCAGAATACTCAATGACATAAATCAAAGCAAGATCCTCTATGACCCACCTCCTAGAGTAATGGAAATAAAAACAAAAGTAAACAAGTGGGACCTGATTAAACTTAAAGCTTTTTCCAGCAAAAGAAACTATAAGCAAGGTGAAAAGACAACCCTCAGAATGGGAGAAAATAATAGCAAATGAAACAACTGACAAAGGATTAATTTCCAAAATATACAAGCAGCTTATACAACTAAATAGCAGAAAAAACAAACAACTCAGTCAAAAAGTGGGGAAAAGACCTAAACAGACATTTCTCCAAAGAAGACATACAGATGGCTAACAAACACATGAAAAGATGCTCAATCTTGTCATTATTAGAGAATTGCAAATAAAAACTACAATGAGATATCACCTCACACCACTCAGAATGGCCATCATCAAAAGGTCTACAAACAATAAGTACTGGAGAGAGTGTGGAAAAAAGGCAACCCTCTTGCACTATTGGTGGGAATGTAAATTGATACAGCCAATGGAATTATGTAAATTGACACATACTATGGAAGATAGTATGGCGATTCCTTAAAAAAAAAACAACAGAAAACTAGGAAGAAAACCACCATAGGACCACCCAGCAACCCCACTCCTAGGCATATACCCTGAGGAAATCACAATTGAAAAAGACACATGTACCCCAATGTTCACTGCAGCACTATTTACAATAGCTAGAACATGGAAGCAACTTAGATGTGCATCAGCAGATAAATGGATAAAGAAGTTGTGGTATATATACACAATGGAATATTACTCAGCCATAAAAAGGAATGCATTTGAGTCAGTTCTAATGAGGTGGACAAATCTAGAGCCTATTATACAGAGTGAAGTACATCACAAAGAGAAAGATAAATATTGTACACTAATGTATATATACGGAATCTAGAAAAGTGATATTTACTTGTAGGGCAGCAATGGAGAAACAGATATAGAGAACAGACTTATGGACAAGGGGAGAGAGGAGGAGAGAGTGAGATGTATGGAGAGAGTAACATGAAAACTTACATTTTATCAAATAAATGTATATATAAATGCATATATAAAATAGATAATCAGTGGGAATTTGCTTTGTCTCAGGGAACTTTAACACTGACTCTGTATCAACCTAGAGGGGTGGAATGGGGAAGGAGATGGGAGGGAGGTGCAAGAGGGAGGGGACATATGTATAATTATGGCTGATTCACCTTTAGTTTTGACAGAAAACAACAAAATTCTGTAAAGCAATTACCCTTCAACTAAAAAATAAATAAACTTAACAGCAGCAACAACAACAACAACAACAACAACAACAAAAAACCCTACACTGATTTAGGGCTCCCCTGGTGGATCAGGACTAAAGAATCTGCCTGCAAATGCCAGAGCCATGAGTTTGATCCCTGTCTGAGAAGATTCCACATGCTATAAAACAA